>JAUZST010008407.1:26154-38772 GCA_034779995.1 Parotocinclus haroldoi
ATCAATGTCTCCAGTTCCAGTGGTAGCTGCAATGTAATGCAGGCTTCATCCAGCCAGGTCCAGTCAGGTAAAAGGAGCTGAACACAATCTAAACACATAAGCAGGTAACACACTCACAAGCTAGACACAATGCAAACAGAAAACACACAAACTACAGTTAGGAAAACGCTACACACATGTATCACACAAGCACCAAAATCAAAGCAGGGGGTTAACACTGTACACGTCTCGTGTGTTTTGTCTGCAGCACCCTGCCAGCCAGAGAATGTGTTGGTAGAGCTGAACTGTAGCTACAATAGAGCTGTGTTGAAGTGGGCTGCACAGACTGGAGCTCCGAATTATTTAGGCACTGCAAAGACTAACATCGGCCCAGCACTTTACTGTCAGAGCAACGGCACCTCCTGCACTATTAAGGATCTGCAATGCAGTGCTGTGTACAGCTTCACAGTGCTGGCCTCAAACAGAGTGTGTAACAGCTCCTACAGTAATGCAGTAATGGGAGGAGGAGGTAAAACACACCACTCTCTATATGCTAGTTATTAGTTAAAGAACAGAATTGACAATTTATTGATCTCAAAACTGTAATTTATCTAATGCATCATTATTATTATTATCATTATTATTACTACTAATAATGATAATAATAATGATAATAATAGATTAAAGTTATTTAGCTCCTTTCCCAAGCTCCAAATCATAAAGAATAACAGATTTCAATAACTCACACTACTTTCGTGCTATTTACTAGGGGCATAACAATACTTGGTGACACCTTGGAAAAATGTGATGTTGTGCATTATGGAGTGGACAATTTCTGTTTATTATACCATCGAATTCAATTGCATTTATTGGACACGTAAAAAACGATGCAATCATATCTCTTGAACTTTGACACACATCGTCCATTCTGCAGTGGCGCAGGTGAATGAGGGTGAGGATGTTTAAAAGCTGCTCACTACGCTTGTTAGTTTAATATTCTAATGAAAATAGCACTTAGTTACTGCCATACTTTCATTGTTTTGCATTGTTTACACTTCAGAAATAAAAAGGAGTCTCTTATTTAACGACATATTGTGAGAAAATCAAATAACTGTGAGAAGAGTGTATCGTTACACCCCTAGAATTTACACTCCATAGCCACCCAAATTGAAATCCAATCGGTGTGTTTTACATAATACTCAAATCATTTAATAACACGGGACCACTCACTTTCTATGTTGTTCACGGTCTTCATTTGCAAATGATGGTTGCTGCATCATAGACAGTGAATTTTTCCTTGTAGATGCTCTGGTTCAAAGCGTGCATCAGGGTGTTGGGTACCCAAGTGTCACTGATATGCAATGGCAACAGAGTATGAACTGACAAACTTACTATGGCAGATCCACACATTGATTGCTTCTATAATGTATATAATTCCAAAAATGGTACACATGGGTCACTTCAAAACTTTAGAGACAGGATACAAATTAAAGGGACAGCTTAACTATTTTAGTAGGTATTGGACCATCTTTATCCACAAAGCTTGATGGATTCTACACTTTGCTGGAACTGTACTGAAGGAAAGAACACCATTCTCCCTAATGATAATCCCTGAACTGATGGTTTGAGAATAGAATTTGCTGCTATAACTGAGAGTGGTGTTCCACTAGATTTTAGACCATGACTGTGAGGTCAGCTTCTGATGTTAGACAAGAATTGGCATTCCAGTGCATTCTCAAGGTGTCTGTTGGAGTTGAGGTGAAAGATCTGTGTAAGCCAGCCGAATTCTCAGTCATAGTTGGCAAACCAAAAAACGTTGATGAAGTGACTTGGAACCAGTCCAGTATTATGAGTCACTGGTGTAACACTACAAGTCATTCTGCTGCCACTGTTTGTCTGTGGAGAATTCAGAAATGTAAGTTTCACATTAGAAAGGTGTTACAAGTAAGTGTTCACTAATTAGAAGGGGTGTCCACAAACTATTGGGCATATAGCGTATGTACATGCTATAGCATGTGGTTAATTGACAACCCCAATTAAAAATGAAGTTGGGACGTTGTGTAAAACATAATTACAAGCAGAATACGATGATGTGCAAATCCTTTTCATCCTGTATTGCATTGAATACACTAGAAAAACAAGATATTTAATGTTTAAAACTGATAAACGTTATTGTTTTTTGATTCACTCATTTGGAATTTGAAGCCTTCAACACATTCTGAAATTCGGGGCATGTTTTCCATGGTGTTACTTTTCTTTTTAATAAAACTCAGTAAGTGCTTGAGAACTGAGGACACTAATTGATGAAGCTTTGTAGGTGGAATTCTTTCTCATTCTTGCTTGATGTACAACTTCAGTTGCTCGACAGTCCGGGGTCTCCGTTGTTGTATTTTCACGCTTCATGATGTGCCACACATTTTTTCAGTGGGAGACAGGTCTGGACTGCAGACACGCCAGTCTAGTACCCGTACTACTACTATGCAGCCATGCTGTTGTAACAGGTGCAGAATGTGGCTTGGCATTGTCTTGGTGAGATAAACAGGGACGTCCCTGAGATGGTTAGATGGGCTGAAGTGTTCCTGAGTCCATTTGGTAATATCCATTACAGAATGAGGTTGGTTTTTAATGCAGTGCCGCCTGAGGCATCGAAGGTCAAGGGCATTCAGTGTTGGTTTTTGGCCTTGCCGCTTACTTGCAGATATTTCTTCAGATTCTCTGAATCTTTTGATGATAATATGGACAGTAGATGAATACGGGTTGAAAAGGATTTGCAAATAATCATATTCTGTTTTTATTGAGGTTTTACACAGCGTCCCAATGTCATTCGAATTGGGGTTGTATATATTACAGTGTTTTAGTTGGTCTAAACAGACCACACACACAAACAAAACACACACCCACACACACAAAAATGAACCTAACACATGTCACCATTGTGCCGCCTACATGTACATGTTACGTAAAACTAAAGTCAAGCTGAAATTAAATGGCAATTTCTTGTTTCTCGGCAGTCTAACAAACCTAACCATTTGTTACTGATTACATGCTGTGCACTATAATATAATCAATACAAAAACAATAGGTTCTTTTATTTCTATCCTTTTCTCTCTTTGAGTTCCGTGCCCTCCGGGTGGATTACGAGTACACCCGAGTGTAGTACAGAGTGAGACTCAGCTTCTGAAGGCATCCTGGTCTGCTGTGAGCTGTTCCAATTCACTTTATCTTCTGGAGGTCACTGAGAGCACCGAGGCTCTTTTTCAACTGGCCTCCTACTGGACACAGCACACATACTTTGAGATGCCTGTCCCTTGTAGCTCTGCCTACAATGCCACTGTGAAGGCTCAGAACATTGGCGGTGACAGTGCGGCATCAAGTGTGATCACAGGAATAACAGGTAATTAGCACTGAACAGGACAGAAAAAAACTTTGGAATATGTTAACTTATTTGAAACGGGCCACGTTTGCTCTAACTTGCTATTTAGGTGTGATTGATCTTTGCTTTGGGCTTCCAGGGTGTAGCTCAGTCTGGGTTAAACTCCAGACCCTGCCCCCCGAACCCTGATCAGAACTAGCGGGGGCAAAACAGTTTGCTTTTTTTGGTCCACTTCTCAAGAGCATAATTTTTAAAAATATTCGACTAATGTTTGTTTGACAGATTTTCCGGTTGAGTAAAACTAACGCTGGCCTCACATGACATGATTTTCAAGTGATTTCACAATCACGTCGATTCATTCATTTTGTGTACAGTGGTTATCAGAAAGGTCTTAAGTCAGTGTTGTTCCAATCTTGACGTTTCAACAAGATTAACTATGTTTAATATTATAAGTTCAAAGCCTTCACTCACAAAAACAGTGACCTTGCTGACAACCAATAGGTGAGCTCTCTTCAGCATCAAAGCGAGGACAGGAACGTCTCTTCCTCTGCCTTCCTGAGTTGCGCTTGAATTTGCTTCTAAACATAATGATTACATATCTGAGGTTTTATTGCACATACTGCAGTCTTATATTATCTGTTATATTCTATTCTTCATAATATTGTATTTCATGTTTTATTTCCTATATAGTGTCTTATTTATAATCCATCTATTATCTTCTGCTTAATCCACCCGGCAAATCTGGGTGCAAGGGCAGGAACAACCCCAGACGGGGCGCCAATCCGGCGTAGGGCACGTTTATGGAACTTTTTTTTCCACTCTTGACCAAGACTTGCTCAACTGAACCTAGTCCAAACGCTGACCAAAATATCAGTCATATGAATAATACATGTATGTCAAAGTGTGTCACTTAGTAAGTTCAAGTTCTGAGTCTGGTGCCAGACACGACTGGCCATGACTGAGGAAGGGGAGGTCTCCATTTAGATTATTTTGGGATTTTAATTCATATTCCACTTTTCTTAAAGCATTCTGTAAGTTGTAATCCGGTATATTTCTTGTGAGTATTTTCAATCATTGCAATGAGTCTAACTCTGTGCCTCTTCTCTCAGCCCCTTGCTCTCCTCAGTCTGTAACATTTGGTGGCTCTTACGCTTCGTCTGTAGTGGCGTGGAACGCTTCCCAATATGCCACCGAGTACCACGTCTACAAGGTGACTAGTTTAGGCAAGACACAGGTGTGCCGCACATCTCAGCTGTCTTGTACTGTCACCAATAGCAGCAGCAACCTCATCATAGTCACTGCCAGTAATGCAGCTGGTGAGAGTGCGGCGTCAGGTGGTAAGTAGACACGTGTGATATATCCCAGATTTCTGCAAGAACACAAATATGAATAGCAAGTGTATTAAACTATAGTAAATCTTTATAAAGTTGGTAATATTATCAAGGCTCAGTTCTGCCACTGGTGTGAATCAAACTGTACTTCGTACTAGACCTGGATCAGACAAGTTTACATTTCCAGCATTTAGCAGATGTCCTTATCCAGAGCGACTTACAACTTCCACAGTCTTACAATCCAAGAAACGGTGGGTTAAGGGCCTTGCTCAAGGACCCAACTGTGGCAGCTTGGCAGAGGTGGGATTTGAACACTTGACCTTCCGGTCCAGAGTCCTGTAACTTAACCGCTAGACCACCACAGTCCCACAAGTCTTGCCACAAGTACTGCTGAACAGATGATATACAGTAGTGTCTTTATATAAGTAAAAACAGTTACTTTATATAGTGAGGTTCATTCATTAAGAAATCAGCCTGCTACTGATTTGCAAAAATGCAGGCTAAAATAAACTTTAAAGACCTGATCCAGCTGGATATGCAGATAGCAGAAAAGAACAGTATGGCTCCCAAAGAACTGGATTTTAAAAAATTCAGCAATAAAGTGAAAGTAGATACAATAAGTACAGAAAATACATCAACTGTTACACAATAGCAAATTTCTGTGGTTGTCATTTTTGATCCTTGACTTTTCCAGTGCAAGCAGTTCGCAGGAGGAGAGCGCTAAGGCAGGCCGAGATGGGTGAGTTTTCAATAGTGCAACATATAAGCCGCTGTAAATGTTGTAGAATGATCATCTGAAATATTTATACACAGTCCTAGTGATATTATCAGAGTGATATAGGACTCATTTTTACTGGGAATTAAATACTGAAGACAAAGAAAATAAAATAAAACAAAAGCTGCAGAATTTTATATATATATATATATATCTATATATATATATATATATATATATATATATATATATATGGCCACACATTAAAACATACTAAAGTCACATTAGATTTGATATTTTGACAGACTGACGGCTGTAATCAAAGCAAAATGTGAATCTATGAAGTACACTGCTCACAAAAATATGGGGATATTTCATGTCTTGTAAATGTAACTGAAAGAACTAGGGGGTTTGGGTGATACTTTTGTGTGTATAATATGTTTCTGTTCTCAGCCAGTTCGAAGGCAAAGGTAAAGTTTCAGTTGTAGCTTTGGGGAAATTAACTATTTTTGTATGACGCTTTAAAAACCCTATATACAAGTTCGTTAACGACAAGACTTGTGCCACAGGTGAACTGACCAGGCAGCAGATGAACTTGACGAACACCACGGTGACGGCCGACTCCGTGTGGCTGGAGTGGAATCACTTGGAAGGGGCGGAGTTCTACACACTGCTGATCGAGGAGCAGTCACCCTCTCGCTCACCCAGTCCCATAGTCATGAACGTGTACGGCGAGACTGCAGTTGTGTCTGACCTGAACCCAGCCACGACGTACTGCATCACTCTCTCTCCCTCCAATAGCGGGGCAGAATCAGGTCCTCTCTGTGTTCAGACCAGCACTTTAGAGCCTAAGGGGTAGTGCAGAGGGTAGTTTGATAGGGTGTTAATGGCACGATACCCGAGTTATGGTGCAACATTTAAGGCCTAAAACAGAATAGTTATGCTTACGTTGATTGAAACCTAAATTTGTTGCTTTCATTTGAATTGTGCCTTCATTGTTTATTTGACAAACACCGCTTTATTCTGTCAGCCATTTAAAACGTCCAAAACACTGCAGCTAAACGTTATCTATTGTATCTAATATAAGGTGTCCCAGAAGTTCAGTATCACAAGGTTAATGCATACCTTACATTATCAATGTTAATATAGTTGCTGTACCTAAAATAGTCCCGATTCGCTACGTTCAGTGAAACTTCTGATCCCGAGCGTAACTGGTAGGGCAGTTTGAACACATTTGTTTGTCGATTTTATGATGCTGAACTTGGGTCACGCTGTTGAAAAGGGCAGCAGGGGCTATAAATCAAGTTATCTGGACGCGCAAAAACTTCTATACACCTTTAGATACACCTGCTTCTTTGTACATTTTTTCATTTTATCAGTTCCACTTACCATACAGGAACTTTTCGTAATTCTGCAACACTACATACTTTTAATTCCCTTTACTTTGTTCTCTAATGGTCAGGACCACCAGAGATGAAGTACTACTTGGGTGGTGGATCATTCTCAGTACTGCACTGATGCAGTGGTATGCGTGGATCAGAGACAGCAATGCTGCTGAAATGTATCATTCATCTAACATATTGCTTCTTCTTCAAGATGCGTTTAGACACGAATTAGGACATATTAATGCAACACAAAGCCTTATAAATGCCTATATGTATGCAGAGAAACAGGCACTATAGTATGTAATTATTGTACTACAAAGTGCATAAACACGGTAAGTGGAACAGATCAAATGGAAAACTAGCATAAAGCGATCAGTGAGAGAGTTTACCAAATGACGCAGCAAGGCAGTGAACTATAAGCAACAGGACGTTTAACCTTCAACATGCTTTTCTACGTTTAGACTGAATCAGAATAAAGACATAAATAAGCAGAAAATGTTGCAATTCTCCAAATGTTTATGCTAATCTATGCAAAAATCAATTACCAATAAATTCAAAATGAACCCGTTGCGTCTGTCTGAACGGTTGTGTAAAAAATGCCACGTCATTTCATACATGGTTTTATTAAGAAACAAGACGCAACAGAGAAACGAGAAACTTGGTTCCCTCTGCACATTGTTGGTACGATTTTAAAACATTCCTCAAAACTATGTACAAAATTTTTTTTTGAAGATTTCCACAAAACAAAAAGAAATACAGTTAAAAAGCATCATTCTTTATTATGTCCATGTTGGCATAGAGGGTTTGTGGAGCGTGAATTTTCATTCTCTGAGGGACTGAACAGAAAAGGTTGGACGATATCTACATGAAGTAAATAAACATCATGCTATCCTTATTTATCGGGTCTGATTTGGTCCGAGTGCTCTTTACTGTGGCTGCGCTTTCTGCCCTTTTCCTCGCCTGCTTCCTGTCGGCTCCTGGAGCGTGAACGTTTTCTGTTTGACCTCTCGCTCTTGTGTCTTCTCTCGCGGCTCCTGCTACGGCTCGAGCGTTTGCTCTTGCGCTCTTCCCTGTGTCTCCTTTCGTCTCGCTCCTCCTTGTGTCGCCGGTCATCTTTCTTATCTTTTGAGCGCTCCCTTTCTCGCTCGCCTCCACTCGACCGGTCTTTGTGGTCTCGCTCTTTGCGTCGGGAGCGCTCCCTCTCGCTCTCTCCGTCGCGCTCCCTCTCTCGCTCCTTCCGGTCACTCCGACGTTCGCGGCTCCTGCGCCGTTCTGAGCCCCGGTCTGGGGTTCTGGAATGCCGCCGTTCTCTCTCTCTATCTCTGTCTCGATCCCTGTCTCTGTCTGTGGCTCTCTCCCTCTCCCCCCTGTCCCTTTCCCGGTCTCGATCTCGTTCTCTATCTCGGTCTCGGTCTTTGCGCTGGCGGTCCTTCTCCCTCTCAAGTTCGCGGTCGAAGCTAGCACCACGCCGCTCTCTGTGTCGACTGCGGCTGCGTGAGCGGTTCGGAGACCTCCTGGGGCTCGGCGTTCTCCGTGGGGATCTGCCGACACACCACAAGCAAACCATGAGTAAAACTAAAAAGGTCTGAACACCAATCATAACCTTCAAAAAAAAAAAAAAAATGCTTTTTTTCCCCCCCAATCGCTTCATATTTATTTTGAAATATCTCCCAATTTGTGAGCAATGTATTTATCATTTCTATTTATTTTAAACTCATCTTTAAGGCGCACTTCCCTGCCTTTCTCACACCCCGACACTCCCCTGCCGAGCAGTGTCACTGCTTTTCACCCATCAATGCCTGCATCTGGCTTGTGACTCTTGTAAGCTGAATCGATAATGATATGGCATATGTTTTCACTCTTATGACTGAAGACTCAAAACCAAGGCTGTAGTGGCTTCAAACCAAAACTAATTCATACAGGTAGCCTGTGACTAAGCCACTAATCAGAACATTAGTGAGTCACATCTCACAATCTTAGGATTTGCTCACATATGTATTACGAAACTCTCGAAAACATCAACCTGAGTTGCAAAGGAGAAACTGCTCAACGGAACCACCCATATGTGCTGAATCACTACGTGCTCGGCTCCATACTCGAGTGTTTCTATGCTCACTGCATGCTGCATGCCACATATCCACTTTCACATTATAAACTGTGGTCCCTATGCTCAGTTTGTTGGCTGTAGTCATGTCGCTCTCCGGGCCAGACTCACATGACAGTAACAGGAGTGCTATACAGTCATACCTCGACATTAGACCACTTTATACATGTGAAATTCGGTTCTCAGCGCATTTTATGAGAGGAAAAAAAAAATCTCGTCGCCCTGCACACTTGTCCGACGCAAGTGAGATGCAAGACTCCTGTGCATGTGTAAGGTAGACTGAGCTATAATACGTACTACGTACATTAAACACCTCTATTTACATACACTGAACGCATGATGGACATGTCTAAACGTATTGCCAGTCTTAGATCACCTGTACAATACAACTCCATTAATACAATTTACATGAATTAATTATTGGAAAAGATTAGTCGATTTACATTATTCCTTACGGGAGGGAAAAAATAGAAAATCCTTCGAAGCACCTTCTGGAACAAACTAATTACAAGTGTCACTGTACTGACTTACTTACTTAACTCACATATTACATCATTTTGGTAAATACTCAGAGCGAATGTTATTTGAATTAGGATTCAAACGCTCTTGCTTGTCTCCAGTACCCAGAACATTTCACTACACCTGTCAATACCGTCACATCAATCAACATTCAAAACAACACTGTAACCACAAGTGGACTGAAAGGTTTTTGAAGAACCTTGAGCGATTATAATCTCCATCCTCTTCCTGTTTGTTCTCTTTCTGTGGTGGTTTGCGGGGTCGGCTCTTCATCTGCTGGTCAATGGCTTTTTGTACAGGCACAGGAATGCGTGGGAATAATGTGGAAAACCACTCAAGCTTAGTGAGGAAAGAACGAAGCATCTCTCCGATTGTCATGACGCAGCCTCCACCGGCTTTCACGTCCAATTCCTGGTCAGACAAACACAGAGGGTCATTAAAGACGTGTTCAGCTACAGCTGACTGACATGCTTTATAAAGGTGAGTGCTCTCAGGGTTCAAAGCTGTATGTTCCTCCATTCAACACTACTGATTCAAATAACAAGCAAATCATGCTCTTGTATGAGGGGTTTTAGAACAGAGAAGCCGCTGTGTGGAAAGCATCAGCTTAGCAATTAGGGAAACACCGGTTGACAAAAATAAAAGTAATGGATACGGTTTGTGATGAACAAAAACTGAGAATTCACCTCTGTTTTCATTAGGCTTAACATTCATAAGTATAATTTTGAGACACTAAGTGCCGGGTGGTGCTGATGTTACATGATGAAGCAAACCTAAGCTACACCGCTGTAAAACGAAAATTAGGGCATTGGTTCATTATGGGATATTTTATTTTGAAGTATCCCCTCATTTCTGTGAGCAGTATTTTTAAATGTCATTAAGCACAACATAAAAAGTGAAATTCTATTAAGCAGTAGAACAGTATAGGCACAGACCATATTACATAATAAAGCTGATGAACTGAATTGACAGTTACATGCAACTAATATCATCTAGGTGAGAATCTGACATCTGAAAAAGGCAGTCTGCGGAAGGTAGACATTTCTTGCCAGCAGCTTAGTTGTGATGCAGTTTAAAAAAAAAAAAAAAAAAACGTGAGCCAATGGTTTCTAAATTCCACACATTCAGAAACAATAACTACTGACACTACATATATACTGTATGTGCCTCTGTATGTTAAATGTGAAGTTTCTTCATCTACAAATCTTGCGCAGTCACAAGAATTAAATAAGGAGCTACGCTGTGCATGAGGAAGCCTGTCTAGAGTGAGGAACAGGAAAAAGAGGTCTGTTTGCACTCACGCACGCAGACCTGCAGTGCTGAGAGATACTACTCCCATTCACCTGCTGCATTAGGCCATCTGAGAAAGAGAACAGCGCAGTTAGCCAAACAGCTACACTTACACATGCTCACAAAAGTCCACACGAACCTCGGCACCAGCACAACCAGGGCTCTTAATCTTTACTCGAGGGGAAGAATCCATACCGGTTTCAAAGGTTTTGATTTTCAGGGATTTTTCTGAAAGATGATAAGCTATACTGTGAGAATAAAAAAAAAAACTTATATGGTTATGAGCATTTTCTGAAAGGTTATAAGCTATACTGTGAGAATAAAAAAAAAACTTAAGGTTTTGAGCATAAGAAGCTAAGAATCAAATATCCGTTTCACTTTGAGAGGGCTGCAACCCAGGATCAGTCTGTTCAACTCACAATGAAATAATTGCGGTTTAAGAACAACTGAAAGTTTGGCCACAGTGGGATTTGAACCATGGACCTCCTGGCCTAGAATCCAGTAGCTTAACCACTAAACCACATATTTTAAGTTGCCATTTAGCAGTTGCCCTTATGCAGATCCAATACGAGCTAACAATCCTAGCAATGGTAAACTTTTATCAGTTTCTGCAGGGGTTAATTTGAGTGCATCTACAGATACAGTCTGTGGGATCTGTCCCCTGAACCTGGTCCATGGTTCAATACTTTAAACACTATGCTGCCGCCACCACCACCACCAGTGCATACCCACTTGATTGAGGCAGTTTGAGACCGAGTCATATACTTTCAGAGATTACATTTACAGTATTTAGCAGACGCCCTTATCCAGAGCAACTTAGAAAAGTGTTTGTAAGTGTAATTAAACTTTTCACGCTTTCTGCAGGGGTTAATTTTGTTGCATCTACTAAGACACTTTTCACTTGACTGTCAACAGTTGACTGCATAAGCAGTAACAATTCATTGTATTTAGAAATGTTTATACACCTGTAGAGAACAGAAATTATTAGGCATATTCAGCTTCAAACACCCTTATGTTTAAACACAAGTAATAAACTATTTAGTGTTTGATAAATATTCAATGATTAAAAAAAAACAAAAAAAAACAGCATGGCACTGTAAGCACATATCCCAGGAGACAAGAATCTGCTAGTCCAGACCTATAACCAAAACTCACCATGTGCTCACCAGGGCAAAAAAATAATAATAAATGAAGGCAAAGGTGAAAGGTCAGCAATGTGCATCACAATTTCCATTCTCAATGTAATTTACTTTCTCAGAGCAATATGTTATTGCATGTCTAACCGCTTTAACATTTCAGGGTTCAGAACTACCCAACAAAGACTTTGGATCAAACCGTGCATCAGGAATCACATACTGATGACAATGCTTATCTTTGGGGAAAAAAAACTAAATAAATGTGAGCTTAAACTCTGCCATCAGTATGTACCCATGCCACAGCGTCTCTGGGCTTTGTAACAAGTGGTGCTGAACCAGAGTGATTATGTGATGATGAACCAGCCCATGCCTCTAGAAATCAATTGTGTAAGAAAATTGAAAGCATTACCCGTGGCGACATACCTCCTCATCATCTAGAAAGGGCTCAAACCACTCGATCAGGTCTGCAGGGGGCTGTGTGTATCTACAAAACAAAACGATAGTGAAAAATCAGGGTCTGTACAGTAAAGCATGCCCATGTACGCTAAAGGATAATCCAGAGAAAATAATACAGTGGTCAGAAATAAAGGACATTGGAGATGTTGGAGAGAATTAAAGAATAATATAAATAATACCCCTGTTTAATTATCAAATTGGTTATGCAATATTCAAATGTATACAGTCAAATCTGGTTAATTGGACCATAGGCTAATGGGAACAGCCGCTTATTCGGACCAAATCCTAAAGTACCGAAACACATCCTATTATATACGTGTAATATTATTT
>JAUZST010008408.1:0-13584 GCA_034779995.1 Parotocinclus haroldoi
TACTCTGCCATGCTATCCCTCCATGCCATCTTAAATACCTCCAGTTTACTACATCGCCACTTGCGTTCTAAACTACGAGCTTTTTGCTTTAAAGTACGGGTATGGTCATTGTACTAAGGCGCTAACTTTTCCCCCCGAATATGTTTGACTCTAGCAGGAGCAACTATATCCAGGGTTGAGCGAAATACACATTTTAATTGGTTAGTTGCAGCCTCAAGATGATCGGGCTCTGTAAGTGTATTACAGTGGTGGGTTGGTCCCATCACTTTGTGAGTGATACTCATGGACTCAAAAGCAATTTTAAGTGGATCCTGCTCATTTTCAAAGTGAATATTCAAAGCATCTGCAATTACGGCCTTATCTGTTGAAAGTACTAAGAAGGATAGAAAATTATCAGATTCCGGAAGAAAGTCTAAGTAAGGGCCAGGACGACGATAAATAGTGATGAGCTATGGTTTAGATTTATATAATGATGGATAAGTCACATCAGTATTTCAGATTAATTAGCCTTATAATGGGATTTAACATTAACACCTAGATCTTTGTCAAAAATTGTTGCTACACCTCCTCCACGACCATTAGGATGAGGGCGTTGAATATAGCTGTACCCAGGAGGGGAGGCTTCATTCAAGGCTAAATTAATCTGGTCTAATCCAGGTTTCAGTAAAACAGAGTGTGTTTAAATGTTTATCAGTAATTTATTAATTTATAATCACTGCTTTGTTTGTAAATGGTCTAATGTTAAGTAATCCAAGCTTAAGTTTAAGATTATTTCTACAAGAGCTATCTGTGTTTATTCTAATGAGATTATTGAAACTTTTCGAGTGCATTTAGGTTTAACAGGCACAGTTTTAATAAAGTTAGGTCTGGGTGACGGTGCATGGCTACCAGCAGACAGTTGGTTTAGCCTAATTGGCTGCTGCCTGAACCCTGCTCTGGATAGTCAGCCCCTAACAAATCCTGTCATAAGACTATGGGAAATACTACAGGCGATGAGTGTAGCACCTTCCCAGGTGGGATGGACACCGTCCCATTGTAAGAGGCCAGGCTTACCTTCAAAACTAGTCCAGTTGTCGATAAAGCCCAAACAAACCAAAAGCTAATACAAAACACTCCGTGGCAGACATTGAATATATATAAGATAGAAGAATAGATTCAAGATATTGAATGTATTGAGGATCCATAAGTGGATCATCCCTGTGAATGATGTCAATGTCTGACATGATTACAATATAGGATCGGGCCCATCTCTAGTTACAATGGCCATTGACTTTAATTGCAATTTTCTCTGCTGATTTCTAATATACAGTAATCCCTTGCCATATCACAGATTTTTTCGCTATATTGTGGGATTCTGCTGTATTTATGACTTTTATTCTTTAAAAAATATAAAACAATTGTAAGAAACACATATGAGGATGAATACACAATGAAAACGCAGTGTAGAGCCTCAACCAGAGCACTGTGTTCTGTGTGCTGATAGGCAAGGGATTCCTGTATGACCGAATAATTCAGATTTTTGTCCAGCTTATAAAGACAGGAGCTGTTTGCTTATACCTGGCTGTCTTCGCTCTATACCCAGAAATTTGTGGCATTGGCCTCAAAATATCAAGCATTGAATTAATTCCCGGTCATACATTTAGCACAGGTTCAGCACAATTAAAAGCATGCATTGTGAGATTTTATTTAACGAGTAAAATGACATACAAAACAGATCTCACAGATGAACAAGAACCCAAAAATAAAAAAGACAATTACGCTGCATGCTAAACATTGGTTCCTGTGGAACAAACAGGTGAACCGCTGAACCATGTTTCAGATCTCTGTACATACATGAACTGGATTCTGATTAAACATTAGTCAAGGCACTGTGCTGTTAGTAAGTGCAGGTTAAATGTGACCGGCTCAGAATCAGTTATATAAGACTGACCAGCGGGCTGATTCCAGTCACTGATCGATCGATGCATCTCTAGTTTAGAAGTCACTGTTTGTCTTTTATAGGTCTGATTTTGGTTTAACTTTCTCCACCCTCTAGGTGTGTGAAGCACGTGTATATGGAGGTTCATTGCTTAGCCAGTCTTATGGCTGGGCTTGGGAGGAGCTTATGGGTGGTGGTGCCCTGCACATGGTTGGTTCCTGTATTATCGATCTCCTGAGCCACCTGACAGGAGCACAGGCTGTCCGTGTGCATGGAATATTGAGGACCTTTGTGCGTCACTGTGGCACGGAGGGCGGGATTCGCTCAGTGACGGCTGACGATTATGCCTGTTTTCAGTTGATGATGTCAGGGGGTGTGGTTTGCAACGTAACATTAAACTTTAACCTCCCGGGTGCTGACCTGCATGAGGTCATGCTAGTAGGGTCATCTGGAAGGCTGATAGCCAGGAGCACAGAGCTGTATGGCCAGCGTAACAACATGAATGGGGAGGAGATTCTGTTGCGCGACAGCGGTTTGAAGGCAGAGCCGTCAATCACAGGACTGAAATCAATGGTGACTCAACTACGACTATCGTTCAAGGCGCAAGAGGACAGGCGATCATGGACGAGGCATCCGATTGCCATGGCAGCTTCTTTTGAAGATGGGCTGTATGTTCAGACAGTTGTTGATGCTATCAAGCAGTCAAATCGTACTGGAGAATGGGAAAGTGTGGAGGTCAAAACTCAGGACATAGATCCAAACCACAACCACAGAACCCCTCTAAACCAGTTCCATAACTGAGCAGCACTGTCACAGAGACTCCATAATTCATTGTCTAATATCAGTACAGACTCTGCTTCTATGCCTTTGCACTGCAAGTTCAAGGATCAGTTACAAGTTAATGCATGTTAAGCTCAACACTGCGATACAGAACTTGCAGAACAGATTAAGAGAACATTTATGCCTGCCCTTGCTTGTGGTCACCTGGTAGGTGTGACATGCAAATGGGGCTCGGTGGTTAAGGTATTCTGCTATTAACCATGTGGCTAAGGTTCATTTCCAAGTTCTAAACATATTTCTGTTTTTGGATAATTGAGTATGGCCCTTAAACATAAGTTGTTTATATTGTATGCTCATACAATTGATATATTTCCAAGGCAGCTGGCAAATTAATAAATACACATACATGTTTTAGAATTTAAAATGTCTAATTTTGGTTGTCAATTTTTATTTTCTATTAAAGAACACTGGAGTTGTATCACTGGAAATGAGGATTTTATATAATCTAATTTAGCTTACAGGTTTAGCTATGAATGTTTCTCTTAATATTATCGTTGTGTTTATGTCATGGGTGTTTTTGTTGTTGCCTATTTGTTATTTTTAATTTTTTTATTTTTAATGCATTATCATTAAAATCATTTTTGTAATTTGGAAGAATACTGTTTAATATAAAGTCCGTTCATCTTACCTGATCTAAGTGCTCTGATTTTTGTATATGTATATTTTTATAACATCAGACTTTTAGTTTGAGTCTTACTTGCACTGTGATCTACAGCAGATTGCGTTTAGAAATGAAATATCTTGTAAGCTGCATATGAAGCAAAATGTATGGTGTATTTTTACACACACTCAAATTGGTGTGAATTTGTTTCAAATAGATCTGTAACTGCTTTCATATTTTGAAAAGGTAGTTTTATTAGTAATGTTGAATGCCTACCTTAACTAAGATAAACATGAAAAGAAATGGAGGGTACTGTAAAACTAATGTACCATAGGGGGAAAATTATGAGACCATGGTTGTTTGGTTTTTTTTTTGTCCTGAAATATTCACAAACGCTGCAGCACGAATACTAACAACTTTCCTCAAAGCTTTGCACCAACTATTTGAAGACCAAAGATAGTGCTTTCTGCTTCTTTTCTCTACAGTAGCTTAACCTAAAACCAGGTGAGCATTTATGGGTGCTCTTGAAGACTAAGAAAGTCTAGCATTTTTAAATATCTAAATATTAATCCACTACATGTTGCAAAGGTGACATCAGGAGCTTTTATTAAGAGAGGATCATTTGCCTGCTTAAAAATGTACAATAAGGGGAAAAGATCCTTAGTTCCACCTTTGTAAGTCCTGAAACCACCTATGAACTAAATGTACAGTAAGTTAAGCATTCACATATTTATACACTCACCGTTCACTTTATGTACACCTATGTTTCTAATCATTGTTCATTTTGTAAGTTGCATTTACCATATATATTCATCGTGTAGTTCAGTCTGTAATTACAGACTCTATAAAATACGTGGAGAAAGATGGACTAGAGACCTATTACTTTTTATTATCTCTAATGGTCAGGAGCCCCACGGATCATGTTGTTTGTTTGTTTGTTCATCTAACGTTGCACAACTACAATGGCTCTAAACACAAAGGTAAATACTATACTAATTAGTCACGTTAATATTAGAGACAAATTGAGAGCGACCACAAAACCTGTGTTTTTTGGAATGTGTTACACTGAACTGGCAGTGTAGTGTTGTGTGCGAGCTGTTTTATGTCCTTCCCATTATCACTTTGACTGTCACTATCCTATCCTCGTGGTGGCTGGAAGTGGCAAATCTATGCATGGGCTAAGCACCAGCTGTTAAAGCCCTGCTCGTATATCGTTCTACAGCCTAGTTACTGGCTCACTGCTACAGTCTTTGTCATGTCAGATTTGTGTGTTTAGGCTGAGCTTGGATCAAACTGGGGATATTTGGAGCTATGAGGCACTCTGGTACAACACCAAATCATAAAAAAGTTGCAACAGGATGAAAAATGCATATAGAAAGACACTTTTAAAATATTTACTTTTATTTCATTGCAGATTAATGATAATTACTCAATTGCAGGTCTTTTTTGGAAAAAAAGATCATGTGTTCCAGACCAAAGATGACATGGACCATAAACACTACTGTCAACTACAAGTTCAAAAGTACCCTTGGCAAAGGTCATTTTCAGTTCTGTGATGGCAGCATTAATGCAGAAAAAAACATTTTTCTTTGAGCAACATTTTCTTCCTCTGCCCAACTTTGCTCCTCAAAGACTTTTTGTGGACCCTTCTTTTGTGGCAAATAATGATCATAATCACTTGTTGACTTTTTTTTAGCTAATTACTAGCTCTAAATTGCAACTGTCCCAACTTTTTTTGTCTTGCAAGCCTGAAATGCAATATTTAAAATATCCTGGCTTTATTGGCTGCAAGGATATTAAAGGTCAAAAAACATGCAAGGAGCATGTTAGATCTAGGTTTGTGTCCTAATACTTTTGGTCGCATGTGGGTTTGTGTCTCAACACAGTTTTTTGTACCAATACTTTTGGTTTAATGAAAAATAAAAAGAAGAAGCATGAGGGATAACAATATCTAATGCTTTTCAAGCACTGTGTGTAATTATCTATACATGCAATACTAAAAACTAAAACTGATATTAGGTGAGTCCTTTACTTTAAAAATCCAGGACAGTTATGCAAGGTACTATGCAATACATTTTTAGATCCAATTTGGATTTGTTTGGATAATGAATGTCACTTTCTTTGATGCCGTTTACTGGACTAAATAACACCATCATATGCACTCGTTCTCTATTCTATTATTTTTATTCAATGTATATACTACTGTATTGTAATTTTTTTAATATTCTTGATTTAATTATATATAGATTTTTTTTATCTATCATTTACTTTGTTTAATAGATTTTCTTTAATTATTTTATCTGTTTTCATTTATTTACCTAGCTTCTGTGTATTTAAACCGTATATCCCATGACGGAGTATCCCCTAATTTTTAGGAGAAATTTATTTATTTAGTTTTTTTTTCAAATTGTAAAGTCTTTGTTAAACAATATTTGGCCTCTTTTGGGTCTTGGTTCTCAGAGTTTTTCTCATCACGTGTAATTTTCCTTTCCACCAGGTCTGCTCATTTCGAACTGTGGCCTAACTGAAAGCTCCTCTGAGACTCAATTGGCTGTTGTAAAAAGTATTATTTAAATACATTTGACTTGATTTGACTTTTTGATGACAGGTCTTCATTTTTTGATGACAGTTAAAACTTGCCACTGCTTGTTTCGTTACTTTAATCATGCTGCATAATTACCATGTAATCAAGTTTTATCTGAAAAGTGGTATATTATATATACACCAATACCACACAAAGATTTTAATTTATTAATTTAAAGTTTAATTAATACTGGAACTGACTGTTACTTGCACATTAATACAACACAGCCGCAATATTTTTTTAAAAGTATAAGGCTACTTTTTATTGTAAGAGTAATATTCCAGAAGGTGTTAACAGGGGCACGGGGTGTAAGCAGAGAGCGCTACAGTCAGGAAGCTTATATAAATGGAGGTGGCTAACAGGATGGAGGTTTACAGCTGGGACATCAGGTTCTTCATTTAAATTGATTTACGCTGCTACCATCAGGTCAAAATTCGATTATGGATGCATAGTGTATAAATCTGCAGCAAAAAACACTTTAGCAGAACTGGACAGAATGCAGGCCAAGGTTCTCCGGTTGTGTTGTGGCGCCTTTAGCACGTCGTCAGTACAAGCACTACAAGTAGAAGTAGGAGAAATGACCTTAAGCCTTAGGAGGCTGAAACTTTCTCTAGAATACTGGGTAAATCTATGAGGGCATGAGGCCACACCCTACTAAGCAGGTGTTTAAGGAATGCTGGGAATATGGGCACGATGCCAATGATAGTTTTGGCTGGAGTAGCAATAAGGAGGCAGACAACATGGGTATTAGTGCAATATTTTGGTATCAAACTATCAGTTTAAGTACAATACCACCGTGGCACTGTACACCGTACAATTCCAACTTGCACAAAATGTAAAGGTATCTACAATACATGTATGAAGACACAGTGTGTGTGTGTGTGTATGTATATATATATATATATATATATATACACACACACACACACACACACACACACACAAAAATACATACACACAGATACATCTAAATAGAATGTAAAACATATTCACAATCCAAAAAAGAACCTCAGACCACCTGTCAATCTTCGAATGATGATTGCCATGATGGCCATCATTAAGGTGTTGCAATGGGTAGAAGACACCAATCCATATAAAGTAGTCATATGCTCAGATTCCATGTCCTTGCCACATGCAGGCAGGATCTCCTAGATGAAGTTCATCAATTGAGTTTTAGACTAACAAGGTTAAAAATCTGTTTATAGTTTACTTGGGTCCCAGCACACAGGGGTATTGACAGTAACGCAAAGGCAGACGAACTGGCAAAATAATCAATTAAAGCAGAACAGGTAGAGGTGCAAGTCCCACTCAGAAAATCAGAATTTAAAGCAATTATCAAAAACAGAACTCAGACTCTTGTGCAGGATAAATGGGATAATGGGGAGAAAGGTAGACATTTACACAGCACTCAGCAATCAGTGACAGTTAAGAAGGTCTCACTCACTCACACGACAGGAGGAAACCAGGCTCAGAATTGGTCACACAGAACTGAACAGCGGCCTTCACACCATAGGCAAACATATGAAAGGTGTATGCCCACACTGCACAGAAACTGAAACTGTCAAGCACGTACTGCTATCCTGTAGGCAATATTTTGAAGAAGAGTGAGCAATTAAAGAGGGTAACGAAGGACATGACGTTAAGCGGCCTGCTGAGTCTACCTGGAACACAGCACACAGTTAAAGCAGTCATCCATTTTCTGAGAGTAACACAGCTTGCAAAAAGGATTTAGGATTTATTAGTTTAATTTCTTTACTTCTATATTTCGTTAGATTCGTTTTGTAAATAGTTATAAGATATCCCAGTGATCACACCTCAATTCGGTAGATGGCGGTAATGCACCAAGATTGCAATCTGCCAAAAAAACACAGAAGAAGAAGAACAAGGAGGGAGGTTCCACGCGCTACATACGTATATTTTCTCCGTGAGAGCCGATCCCTTTTCAAAATATCTTCGTCCAGCGAGAAACAGCCAACCCTGAAGGGGGCAGTAAGTAGTTGGGTAGCAAAAGTGTTCAGAACAAAACCGACACTCAAATGGCGGCACGAAAACGGAGTATAGTGTGGTCGTTTTTCCAAGCGGAGGATGAAAAACGAGTATTATGTCTTCTTTGCATGAAGACTGTTTTATATTTCGGGCACACTACGAATATGCTTCGCCATTTACGGGCGAAACATCCGAATGATTTCTCTGCTTTGGACAAGAGAAAGTCCACATCGGGAAAAAGCGCACCCAACAACAATAATAACGGCTGTGTAGAAGGTTTGGATTACTAGAGGTGTAATATTCCCTTGCTAAATGTTCTGTATTTAATAAGTTCAGGATCTGTTACCGTCCTGTAGCGAGCTTAGCTAGCTATTTTTGGCGCCAGCGTTAGCATAGCCCGATAGCCACAAAGCGGGTTGACTTCGTGTCAAATAAATACGTCTGTCTTGTTTGGTCGAGACCCAACCATTCTGTGTTGATTCCCAATGAAATCCTAAACACTTAACCTACATAACTGTACTACGTACTTATTTGGCAGATTTACCGTATTTGCGTCATGGCCGGCTTTAGCGCTAGCGTAGCCTCCTGCTAGCTATCCTTTAATTCTCTGCGTATCGTCGTATTCTCAGGCACCATTTTGTTTTTTCGAAGATGCGCGTATTCAGTGAGATATTAGCTTTAAAAAGAAGCATAGCTTGATTCCGGACATCTCCTGAACCACCGCGAACATCCCGATGGTGCTGATGTGATGTTGCACAGGTTTTCACCTCCCAATGAATCGTTTATTTTGAACTTCGTCGGTAGTTCTAAAGAATCGATTCTCTCGGGCGTCCGAATCCAGTGTTTTCCCGCCTCGTCAGTAATGATTAGATACTCCATTCATTTTCTTTATAATTTCTTATAAATACATTCGCCATATTTTTTTTAGTTCGTTACGGTTTATTGATCTGTGTCTTATGAAACATTTATAATTTTGTACCACCAAATTTACATTTGATGTAAAATCGCTGTTTTAATGTCATTATAGAAGAATATATTGTAGGCTGTACTAGTGATAATTCATTGTGGGAGTCCTAGGCAAACTACTTTAAAATTAGGTGACTGTTCCAGCTCTTTCCAAACAAGAGTTGAGAATTGACAAAACCGGCACATTCACACAGGCAGCAATGTACCCCACGACCTCATCTTTTTTAATAAGCAATGCCCTAAGTGTAATTCATCGGTGACTACACACGTCATCCTTAAACAAACAACTAGTAGTCACAAGCAAATTAATGGATTTTAATATATTTATGTTACTTTTAATGGCTGTGCTGATTTTCATTTGAACTGCATAATACTCCACACATCTGTACTGCATATTATAAAAGTACATTTTAGTCGCATGGGGGTACTATTAGGTTGTCTGGTTGATTTAATAAGTGGTTAATTTATTACACTCTTTTCATATGGATGCTCCTTAATGGCCCGTATAGTTACAGAGGCATTTATTTTTCAGAATCTGTTTTGTTTTACCACTTATACTTGTGGCTGCATTACGTAGAGGACATGTCTGTCTGTTAGTGATACGCCTGTGTCTGTTTTTCTCTTTCTAATTCAGTTACAGTCATGATGGATGAGCAACAAGTGGAGGTGCCAGCTGAGGTGGGTGATGCTGAAATGGATGGAGCCATACGGGGCATCCTTTGTGCAGCGGCAGGAGAGGGTGCAACAGAGGGGGAAGCATCTGGATGTGAGGGAGAAGGCAGAGTTGTACAAGAAGGCAGTCCTGCACCAGCAGTTACACCAGGCACACGCAAATGGAGTGCAGTTTGGATGCACTACCGCAAAGTGGACCAGGAGAAGAAAGCATTATGTTTGCTGTGCATGGAAAAGATCCAACATCAGAGCAGTACCAGTAACCTGATTAGACACTTGCAGAACAAGCATCCAAACGAATATGCACAACTTGAGGAGCATTCACAGAGAAGGTCCATAAAACGTAAAACTGAAGAGCCAGAATACAGTCCTACCAGCCCTTCCAAACCTCGCATTTTGCCTACGAATCGTAACATTCAGGCACAACTCAATATTAATCAGACAGGCATGTATCAGTTGATCACTTTGTACTAAACAGATTGTAATTAAAGTATACATTAACTAAAAGATAAGCTTACCCTGGAATAGCTATATTGTGAAAACCTTTAACTATGAAATTATAGTATGCAGTTTATTTCATTAACAGGTGTTGATTGGAGTGATCGACGTAGAATTCTAGAGCGAGAACGAGAGCTGACGGAGGCTTTGAGGCGTGTGCAGCAAGAGGAGGGTCGAAGCTTGCAACAACAGAGGGATTTAATGCAGCAGATCCGAGAGCTTGAAGAAGAAAGGCGTTTACTTCAGCACCAGAAACGTCAACAGGAGGATGAACAGCATAGACTGAAGAGGGAAAGGGAGGAGATTGAGTGTGTCAAACTAGAGCTCCAAAAAGAGAGAGAACAGCTACAAAAAGAAAGGGAGGAGCTGTATAAGGCAAAGGAGGAGTTTAGGCGTGAAAAGGAGGAACTAGAGGGACAGCGACAGGACATTCATAGGGAGGGACATATT
Source organism: Parotocinclus haroldoi (assembly GCA_034779995.1). Lineage (NCBI taxonomy): Eukaryota > Metazoa > Chordata > Actinopteri > Siluriformes > Loricariidae > Parotocinclus > Parotocinclus haroldoi. The sequence continues at coordinate 10,516 of JAUZST010008408.1, forward strand.
CAGGGCCAAGTCGCAGAGTTTTACAGCTGTTGAATGGTGTACGGTGTTGATGCATCTCCATGGCAACAAGTTATTTGTTATTTTTATGAAAATAGAAGTTTAACGAACCTAGCTGATGAAAAATGCCATTGTTTTGCCTTTTCCTCTAGACACAATTCATGTTAAACTAAGGACGATTTTGGGGGAGGGTGTTTAGTGTAATTCATTTTGGTCTGTATTTTTTAAACGATGTAAATTATGTAAACCTCATTTCACAATACAATGTCATCTCACACCCATCACTGAGTGTGTCTTTCTAAATAGTATCAGATCCTGTAGGTCATAGGTTTCCTATTCTGAATTATGTTTTTCAGTAAGTTTACTCCATGTTTCAGAACTCAGGATAGACACGCATTTGTGTATATTTAGGTACGAGGGTGAAACCATTCTTTAAGCAAATCCATAGGCAAAATTCAGCGGGAGGATGTATTGTAGTGGTGTGGTAAGGGTGTGATTTGTCTGCTGTGAAGTTCCAAACAACATTGGTTAACTTGTGGATTACTTGGAATCTGTACCCTCCAGACTTTACCTTCAGCAGTCTGGTACATGAACAAAAGCATTGTAAAATACTCTCCTTATCTGTTTCATAAAGCTGCATTAATCAACTGCATTTTAAGCAAAGTTGTACAAACCCTGCCCACAATTACTAAGAGAGGGATGGTTAATTTCACCCAGTGGCATCTCCTCACATTTTATCCCTTGTGCTGGTTTTGTGTCATGCGTATACTTCTCATACCTAAATAAACTATTCGTGTGATGCTTGACATTTGAAAACACGTCGCAGTGTTTGACAGCTTTATACACTTTGAAAGTTGACAAAAGTAGGATTGCTTTTTAAGAAGAATCTTAAACACATCAAAGTGTTTTACATTTTGGGAAGAGATACCATGCCTCACTGTAGGGATGGTATTGGGTAAAAATGCTTTTATTTCGCCCCTGTTTTAACCTCACTTCACTGGCTGCTCATTAAATTCTGCATTGATTATAAAATAATACTATAAACATATAAAGCCCTAAATATTCTGACCATTCAGTAACCATGAATCTTTGGTTTATGATCTGCCACTTTTATCAAATAATCAGCTCAGACCTAAGTTTGGGTTATTTTCCACCAAAGCTAGATGTTTATCTTCTCTGAACTACATGTGTACTAATACAGTCCAACCTGGTGCTTGAAAATATTTTAATCTGCTCTCATTCCCTTACCTGGACCATCTGATCCTGATTTAGTATCTTGACCAGACCTTCACTCTCCACAGAAACTATAAACTGGCAATTCAACAGGACAATTTGACAGGACTTTTATTTAAATTGCTTAAAGAACATTGCCCAAGTTATACATAATGACTGCTTGTAAGCAATGGTAAGCATAATAGCTTTATATTATCCCGCTATAGTCTAATAGTTATAGTCTAAATCTAACTAAAAGCTTGTGTAAATGTTTTTAGCCTGGACTTAAAAATTTGTAGTGTCTGAATCTCTAACTAAAGTGGGAAGTTTATTCCATAGCTGGGGGGCCAAGTACAGTTGTACTTGGCTTTACCGACCAGCCGTCCACCTTTAGAATAGATTCAGCCAACTGATCATTCACAGTCTTCGGTCCGACTAATAAAACATCAGTTTTAAGTAAAAGGAAATTAAACGACATCCATTTTTGTACTTCCTTATCACAGTTTTCTATTTTACTGATTGTAAGGCTGTCACTTGGATCAGCTGATATGTACAGCTGTGTATCATCTGCATAGCAGTGAAAACTAATACCATGCTTACAAATAATTGAGCCTAAATGTAGCATGTACAGGAAGAATAACAGACCCCCTGAGGGACACCATACTTTACTTTTGAGAGCTTAGAGTGTTGATTATTTACAAAAACAAACTGGTACCGGTCAGCTAGATAGGATTTAAACCAGGAAAGTGCCAGTCCTTTAATACCTATAGTGTTTTCTAGCCTTTTCAGTAATATATCATGATCTATGGTATCAAATGCTGCACTTAAATCTAATAGAACAAGAAAAGAAACACATCCATTATCTGACCATTTTAATAGAACATTAAGTACCCTAATTAATGCTGTTTCAGTATTATGATGAGGCCTGAATCCTGAAATGACTGAAATGTTTCATTAATACCGTTTTTTGAAAGTAACTACAGAGCTGCTGATAGACAGCTTTTTCTAAGATTTTGGAGAAGAACGGTAGATTTGGGTCAAGGTTGGCTTTTTTAATCAGGGGTTTAAAGGATTTTGGCAGAGTGGATGGGTTTATGATAAGTAATGGTTCAATAATACTAGGTATTAATTCTTTGAGTAAGTGTGTAGGGATTGGATCTAGTAAACATGTTGATAACGATCTGATCAGTGAGGAAAGTTCAGTATTAGTGATCAGGATAAAAGACTCTAGTCCTGATTCAGAGGTAGTTAAACTAAAATCTACATTAGTGCTGTATCTGGAAGGTTGCTGAATAAATGGGTGATTTGAAGAGCATTGAGTCATTTGCCTAAAGTTTACAATCTTATCTTGTTAAATCTTGTTAAAGAAAGTCATGAAGTCATTACTGCTGAAGTCATGCTGAACTTCAGAGTTGGTTTCTGTGAAGTTTTTAGTTAATCTGGAGACTGTATTAAATAGAAATCTAGTATTATTCTTATTCGTCTCTGTGATTGAGGATAAATACATAGATTTAGCTTGGGTAATGTTCTGTTTATACTCTGCCATGCTGCCATCTTAAATACCTCCAGTTTACTACATTGCCACTTGCGTTCTAAACTATGAGCTTTTTGCTTTAAAGTACGGGTATGGTCATAGTACCAAGGTGCTAACTTTTTCTCCCGAACATGTTTGACTCTAGCAGGAGCAACTATATCCAAAGTTGAGCGAAATACACATTCTAATTGGTTAGTTGCAGCATCAAGATGATCGGGTTCAGTCGGTGTAATAAGAGTTAGGTCTGGTAGGTTATTAATAAATGCAGCTGGAGTATCTGAAGTAATAGTGCGCTTAGTGCGATAACGAGGGAGTAAGTGAATACT
>JAUZST010008409.1:0-13584 GCA_034779995.1 Parotocinclus haroldoi
AGGTATCAGATCCCACTGGATAAGTTCTTCAAACGTTGACTGGAATTGAGTAAGAACTTGTTTTTTACAGTATTATGGAACTTGCTGTAAAGGCTGGAATGAAGATCAGTAGAATTTTTTGGGTTGAATCGTCAACAATATGTTATACACTGCTCACAAAAATCAGGTGATACTTCAAAGTGATCAGTGTATATGATCATTATACCACTGCAAACCTAAAGGGGTCTAAAACTTTTGTACTGTGTATAAGAGAGCAGAATATGACGTATGAGGCTGTGTGAGTGTTTAAACCGGTCCAGCTTCAGGCTGGTTGTGCTGACTCACGTTAAGAAGAAATCTGCCTTGCTCTTGGAATTGCTGATGAACTGCAAATAGCAACCTTCAGAGGAAAGAGAGTGCTGATACTCTTTCTCTGTCATCCCAAGAGAGCGACGCAGGCTGGCAAAAACCGGCCCTGCAAATGTCTCCATTCTGAAGTCCTGTATAGTCACGTAAAAGAACAAGTAAAGATACATTTGGCACTACAATTGCGGTAAAAAAAAAATTACATTGTTGTACACATTGCAAGTATGTGAATGACCAATCATTCAGTCACTGCTTACAGAAATTTGGAAAATGAAAATGAGAATGTGGGTTCTGCAGTTACCATCAATAAAAGCACAGTTATGACTGAATATGTTATTCATGTTTATATGTTTAATTTAATAATAAATTAAACTTATTATTCTCTGGAAGGATGATTTAAAATATTTTGTACATATATTTAAATATTGCTATATAAGTGGACCTCAAATAATGAAGGCTTAAAAGGGGTGGCACTGTGGCTCGGTGGGAAGCATCGCCACCTCACAGAAAGAAGGCCCTGTTTTCAATCGAAAAATTATTTATTTATTTATACAACAGTTAGTTCCGACCTCACAATCTGATTGGTTGAGAAGTGTTCTAACCGTGATAACAGTTGCCTAGATAACACGCGTTGCCTAGTAACGGCATATACACACTAACGTGCGTGGTTTGAAACGCAACCCTAATAACCGTTTCCTAAGAATCAATTCAGTCGTTTGTCTGCAGACCTCAGCACATTTAAGACATTGCGACAAACAGGTTACAATAAGTATCTAACGACCGCGGCTGATCTCAGGACAGTTTATAAAGGGTCCATCCCGTCTTGGTGAATTTCGAAACAGATAAGAACAGGGCAAAGAAATGCCAGCGCCGGATGTAAAAAGGGTTTATGGGACTTCTGGGAGTCCGATGGCGCTTCTTAGAAGCTCATTTGTATTCATCTGATGCGTATTTTTTATTTTATCGCCACCTTACGCATGTGGTTTCACTATTAAGTATCTAACGCGGCTGATCTCGGGACAGTTTATAAAGGCTCCATACCGTCTTGGTGAATTGCGAAACAGATCTGAGATCAGAAAAGGGCAAAGAAATGCCAGCGCCGCCTAATTATTGTGAGCTGTACATTTTGTTTGCCTTATTTAACGATGACACTGGGGATAACACTCGAGGTCGTGTGTTATCACGACCAAATCACAGCCGTGATGTTATTCGCGATAACACACTCCCTCTCGTATTCTATTGCTTAAATATTGTATATATGACCAGTCTTGATATAATCTTGTGTATAGATGTTACTTTGTGTGTGTTGCAGAAATGACCACTGATGCTGCTAGGAACATGACATAAAATAACCCAAACAAACAAACAAATAGGTTCCACAATGTCTATATACCTTATGGATTTGTGTCACCTCGAGTTGATAATCATCTTCAGCAAGTTCATTCTGAAACAAAAGAGATTAAATAAATATCATAATGGTATAGGTAACTTTATATTGCTCCTTATCCTAAAGTCTGTGTATTATATGTCAAACAATATACACTATACACCCCTGGCCAGTCTATGGTGCACACCTCCTTGTTTCTGCACTCATTGTCCATTTTATCACTTCCACTTACTATATAGAAGCACTCTGTAGGTCTACAATTACAGATTGTAGTTCATCTGTTTCTCTACATTCTTTGTTAGTTGCTGTTCCTCTGTTCTTTAATGATTAAGACTCCCATAGGACCAGCACAGATCAGGTACTATTTAGGTAGTGGATCGTTCTCAGCATTGCAGTGACACTGACATTGCTGGGGTGTGTTAGTGCTGCTGGAGTTTTAAACACTTCAGTCTCACTGCTGGACTGAAAATTATCCACCAACCTAATATGTCCAGCCTCCAGCATCCTTTAGGTAACATTTTGCATCCACTGATCAGAGGATGACTAACACAATCCATGGAGCAACAGATGACACTGCAAGGTTAGCAGAAGTTCCTGTACAATGTGAGGGGAAGCTACACTGGTTCTGCTTGTTTCTTCAACCACATCCCATAATTGCTCGAATGGACTGATATTTGTGGAAATAAACTCTTTCTCAGATACACCATCGCCAGTTGTGCCTAGACTAAGACAGTGTTTAGGTAGGTGGCACATATCAAACTGATGTCCGCGTGAATGGCCGGACCCAAGGGTTCTCAGCAGAACATTAATTACTCCACCCATTTGTCTTCTTCCCATAATACTCCCTGTTACCAGACCTCCATAGGTACACGGCACACACATACACAGCCTTCCAGGTGATCCTATGCCATTGCTCAGTGGTCTAGTTCTGCCACTCTTGCGCAAACTGTAGATGCTAAATAGGGTCAAGCGTCGCAACTTAGCAAAGCTAGGACCTGAACTCCAACAAATTTCTAACCTTAGTTGAACAAAGCTTTAATTACAGGGGAACTATTGTGTGAATGGGGAAGCACCAAGTCCACACAAGCCAGTAAATGATCAGCATCAGCACCACTAGCAAGCAATGGACCATTACTAAGCCATGAGCCTCAAACTGAATTATGCACCGTTTCACAATGCTGGCCATTTCTACATGTGTATGGTCATTTGGGACGAGAGTAGTCTGGAGGGTTACCAAGGGAACAGGGGTCAAGGCAGTTGTCAGTTTAACTTCCTTCTCCTTTTTTCTTGTTCTTTTCAAGCATAAAAGAACTAAATAAATCTTTCTGAAAACTTTACAATCAACCTCAGAAGCTGTATAATATTTCCAAAGTTAGGCATTTCTGGGACCTTGACTGATGGTTGTGGTCCCAAGACTTGTCTCATTCTCAGAGCTTTAATCTATTCTACAGGGGTTTTTAGGCGCATGCAGACTCTAGCATTACGGGCTGTTGCTGGAATGAATCAATAGTCACTAGGATTGTCAGGGAAAAATCTGACAACATAAAATTATTCACGTGACATGATCAGTTATCAAACAGTTTTCTACATAAGTGCATGTCAATAAATCAATATACTTTCTATAGTCATAGCCAAGTTGTTTTACAGATCGATGGGCCACCCCCTGTTCCAACCCTTTTCTTTCATTTTTTTCCCAAACTATTAAGAGCAATGGATGACTCACACTGTCATTCCTAAAAAAAGAAACAGGATCATTTAGTGTTTATGTAAAGGAGGCCCAAAGTCATTATTTAAAGTTTCTAACCAATATTGCATGTTAGTGATGTAACAGACCCAACTGGCATCATGACAATGTGCCCATGAATCAGTATCACAAGCTAGTGACTCAACAGAAAGGCATGTCTGAATCCCACTAAAGTTAATCTGTTGCACCATGGCTTACAGGGCAAGGCTATTTAGTTCTAACAAAGGCACTACATAACCTAGAAACCTTCCCACCTTAGCATGTCAGATGATATACACTAGGCTCTTGCGATATATTACATTTACTGCAAAACTGCATAATAGGCTAATTGCTTAGAATACTATTTTGGTGTAATTGTGTTTGTGTGCATGTGACCGGGGTGAAAAGTTCTTTGAATCTGGAACAGCAGACTGTGCGTTCACAAACCAAACTGCAGCATAAGCAAACAACCCTTCAATAGCAAATCTGAGCCTATTCTGGAAATGGTGGAACACGGTGAAAGGCAGGAGTTGGATACCCAACATTCAACAGCTCACTGACTGCTTCAAGGAGATTCCACACAGACAAAAACAGAAGCATATGGCAAACTCTTGTCCCCATGACCCTCCCCAGCTTGACCCAGTAGTGAGTTCTAAGTAAGGAAAGCTCCAGGGTCTTCCACAAAACATCCTTCTTTATATTGCAAATCCTCCTTGAGTGTTTGTTGCCAAAAAACTGGAGTCAAATTCATTTCTGACACAACTGACTCACACAGTACATATGTTTAAAGTTGGAATTTTTGTTAAAGAAAATTCTGATTCTGAGGTTTCTTTCTGTAAGATGTTTTAGCAATGATATAATTGCATACTATATGTATATCTGCCTATGTATATCTTCTGCCATCTCATAAGAATACAATCAGAAAATACGCAAACATTTTATGCGGTATTAAAAAAAAAAAAAAAAACAGAAAAAGCTTCTCTAGGCTACAGTGGAAAATATTTAGGGTGACTTCCCCTTGATCAAGAATGGTCATTTGGCTAGCAGCCAACAAAGCACTTTATCAGAAGGGGGAATGGTGAGAAGGTTTAAATACGCTAAAAACTCACAAAGACTGGAATGTGGATCAGTGGTAAAGAATTATTATATTTTGGAATGGAAAAGACAAGTCTGATTTTTTTTTTGTTTGGTCGTCCACAATATGTTATATATGGTCATTATTCCATTGCCAAAACAACACATAGAATCGTGGCCTAAGACTTCTGGTTTCAGTACTTCAATAGAACTGAAATAATAATAATGAAAGACTTGCTATGAATAAAGTTTTGTGTTTAAGAACCGTTTCATCATATTGCTGGCTGCCTGCTGTAATTAGCACGGGTATGCAGTGCAACATTGTGAACCAGGGAAACACTGCACCATTGTGGTACTCCCACCCATATCTGACACAAACTTCACAATTGTATTTGTACCAGGGGACAGGCACTGCGAGAACCCATTCTAAAGCAAAACACAACATACTGCAAGCACTACCACTAACACGAGGACACTAAGGGACCAAGGTTAAATGTGCTTCTCTGTGTGAATCAACCAGGATCTGGTGTGACCCTAATGATGGCTGCATGAAAGAAACTTGAATGATGTGCAGTCATGGGTGCTCCAAACGAAGGAACCATGCAGACAGCACTGTTGTTACAGAGACTGTGGTGGCTCAGGGGTTATGGTCCAGGGGTTAAGATCCAGGATTCAAGGCCCTTAACCCACAGTCGCTTAGATTACAAGGCTGTATCAGATAGAAGATGCTCTGCATAAAGACATCTGCTAAATGACTTATAATAAAGGTAAATGAGTGTTAAGGAGAAATAATGTATCTTATGCAATTAAAATCGAATTATAGATACAATGCAGTAATGTCTTTGTTCAAATAGTGGCTGAAAACTTTAAGAATCAACAGCATTTGAACGATTCCCTGAGAATGTATTTAAAAAGAATTATTCCATCTTACTACAGCACTTCAGATGTCGCCTTTTTTGGTGAGGTACCATTTCTCTAATCTCTTTCTCCAAAGGTACCACAGGCGTTTACCTGGAGTAGGCTAAATCTAACTTTTATACAAGGCTTTTTAAGCCTCCCTTTTCCATAGTGTCCTTCAGTTTTGAAACGAACTAAAGTGTGTTTTTTGTGAACGCATGTTTCTTTCAAGGTGATACATGTCACAATTACTTTTTGCTGAAAAGAAGTACTTTTCAAGTATCTTTGTATTGACAATGTATCAAACAATGAAACAGGGAAGAATCCCCCCCAAGTCACATAGAAATTGAGATAGTAGCTGAGAAAAAAGATATATTTAAAAAAGACTTATATACTTGTCAGTAAGTATAGTATCTACTTATATATTAGCTAAGAATGCAGTACAGTGCAAAAGTTTTAGGCCACCACCAGACAGTGTTGTTTTTGCAACGGTGTAATCACCATAAATCACCATAATCACCATTTAGCTTTAGCATTTGTTGGACTTCATTTCATTTCCTTTCAAAAGAAAGTGGTTTATTGGCTGCTCCCCTTCCCAAAAGAAAAAGCTTCTTCTGCAGGTTCCCAATAAAGCTGCAAGATTCAGCTATTTGCGCTAGTGTAATCATAGTTAACAGTAAATTCTTGTCCCCGTAACTTAAAGAAGCTGTTTTTATTATTTTAATTATGCAAATCCATTTTGTAATGCTTTGTAATGCTATTATATATGGCTGTATTCTAATAAAGAGACTAAGAAGCAAGTATATAAGACACAGTACTGTAAATGTACAGGCTTGTACACTTGCCTTGTCTCTGTTTCCGCTCATTTCCAGAGGTTTAGCATAGCTATATTTATGTACTCTTTGTTTTATTGTGTTAAAATGCCCATTTAATTTACACTGCTCACAAACATTGGGGGATATTTCATTTTAAAATATACCCTAATTTTTGTGAGCAGTATATTTTGGGCAGTGGTTGTGACACGAGGGATTGTTCGGTCATAAAACGTTGGCTACTGAGGTTTTTATATTTACAAAGTCTTTGGTTCTGGCACTGGTTTTTAGAAAATTGGAAAACCAAAAAATCTTATTGAAATGGTGCTGTGATGTCAGAATATAAGAGCCTGTGAAGTCCCAGTATGCAAAAGAAGGCAATGCAATGCTTATTTACCAGTGAAAGTGGAAAGTGTAGAACTTGTTGACTTTGTTATTACTCACAGGTATTGGGTTGTCGATGGTGTTTTGAACAGCAGCAGCCAGGCCCTCTTTCATCATGCAGGTAAGGCTGTAGAACTCGTGCTGTTGGTCGATTTCGAACACACCCAGCAGTTTCCAGCGCTGTCGCAGTCCTCCCCAAAACTTCCTCTTCACCACCCGCCTGCTGTTACCTGTTCCTGACTCCATCTGCTACAATACAGTGTGTGTATCCATATATGTATCCAACACACATACAAAAGATCTGTCATTAGTCACATGGTTAGCTCGCTGAATGCATTCAACTGGTTTTGGCAACCACGGTGCTTTGTTTGGGTAACACAGAAGCCTAGGATTAAGTTTCTAATCTAGATCCCAACAAGCAACAAAATTGTTTAACAACACGAGTGTCAAGTTTCATGTTGCACAACAATAGATGTAATTGCATAAAAAGTCCATCATTGGCTGAGAAACAATCAATCCTTGTTAAGCATTATTGTTAGTTATTAGCCACACATGCATCTGCTATTTACCGTTTTATTCGGTGCATTCTCAGGTTATCTTGCAAGCACAACCGTTTAGGATCTTTAATAGCATTTAAATCTGGGGTTGTGTGAGCCCTTTCCTCTTTGTTGAGATGTATGTATCATAATTCAGTTGTTTCTCTAACCACACTATATATCCAGTGCCTTTGGCTTCCAGAATAACCCCAGAGTGTAAGAGATCAACCCCTAAGGCTAACAGTTTATATGCTAGTCTATTAGCTAAACTACACATACATACTACACACATACTAAGATACATATTTCTGCTTAAACTTGGCAGAGGTAGTAAGGCTTGGTTTGCTTACCTATAAGGTCAATATTTAATTCCATCAAATCCTTATTGGTCTTCCATACCTTGTCTTCATAAGAGTTCTGCTTATCACATGCACAACAGACAGTGCAAACAGGATATATTTGCATTTATTTTAATTTCTTTTTAATGAACAGTGTGACCACTCTTCTTTAAGTTCTCATCCAGCTGATTAGAAGAGGTTGTAGCTGAGTGTCAAGGCTTGAAAGGTAACAGGTAACATTAAGCCTACAGAATTAACACCCAAGTTATATGTATCTACATTTACCGTAGCTACAGTATGAATTTACAAAACAGCTTTATTGATATAATAGAATTAACAATTAAATTATTTACTTCTAGTTTCTATGGCCTTTGACTTCCATTATAAATGCGTAATTGATTTATAACACTACAGATAAAGTCATAATCAGGGGATGTACTGAACAACATCCAACGGCTTTACACAGATTGGTTCCTTTAACTGTCAAGTGATTGATGCTCTTTCTGAGATCTGAGACTTGGGTCCATTTTACACTGAGCCTTGATAAATTGGAAAAGATGATGCCCACAAACCGTCTCCTTGACAACAGTAGAAGTGGCAAAGGATAGCATCTGCTTCCTCTTGGACCCTTATGTACGAAAGAACTGTGAGCAAGAAAAACCTTTGATGTGTGTTGATTAAGTCTGTTGATTAACTGCAGCATGTACACTGTAGTATAGCAGACAATGATTTGGCAAAGCACCAAATTACTAGATTCAAAATTTTAAACATTTATTATTTTTCATTTGGGGGGGGCCGTCTCGTTTCAATTTGTGTCATAGTACTTTGTTTTTTATTTAAAAATTTATACATAATAGTTCTCGTTTGATAAATTTGGTCCATTGAATTAGTTAAGATAATATTTATTTTAGTCCAAATTTTAGCTTTAGTCTGTGTATAGATTAAAGGTTATGGAGAATGTGTGAATAATGAGAATTATGTGTTGATAATTTTTGAACCACCAGGGATATTGCAAATCTGAATTTGGGGTGGCTGCCATATTCCAGACCCCCCCATTATTATTATTAAGGGTTTAATGGATTTCTGTGACATTAAATATACAGAATTTTTTTTAATTTATTCATATTTTGTTAGATTTTATGTTGGTTGTTATATTATACATTATTATTTAAAAAAAAAAAAAGGTTTATTTTAGCTTAAGTTTACCTACTTTTGTTATGCATACAGACTAACAGCTAAGTACATATTTTGGAAATATTGTAATGTTTACATTATATTTGAAAACCATAACCTGTCAGTAATTAAATGAATTTATGCTTTGTTAATATTTCTTTCTTTCATAAAGTTTTATTCGGTGAATCATTGTTTATAACATTATTATAACAGTTGTATAATAATATTGTAATTTTAATTATTTATATATAATATAATTAAAAATATAATATAATAAATAAATAATAAATATAAATATAAATAAAATTAAATATATATTTTTTATTCGAATTTGAGTTCATAATTAGAACTTTATTAATCATGTACTTTCGATTCACACTTGAGTATCACTTTATTTTAGTGCCCGTCTGTTTTGAGTTTCTCTGATTTTTCCTAGTTTATTCTTAGTGAACTCACAGGACCTTGCTGGTAAAGCTGGCTGATGATCATAACATGTCTAAAACACAACATAGGCTGATCTTTGCTGATTTTTCAGAGAATTTCAGTTCTGTTTAAGCTACCCATTTTGTTCCACCCCACCGGATTTTTGCCTCAGTAATGTGTATATCAACACGAAATTATGATATCAGAATATTACCATATAGTACACGTATAATGGTTTCAACGGAAGAGTTTTCAAAACGCTGCATAGGTGTTGCACTTCTAAACTACTCTGAATCAGTAATATGCTATTTTAGAAACCAATCTGCATTTCTGCAATACATGATCAATTATAGCATAAAATACTGTATATCTGTCCTATAATCATCCATTCACCCATTCAGTGAAGATTCCGCATCTGCAAGGATCAAAATCAGCTCAGGAAAAAGATTCCGTTTGATAACTTAGCTCCTTCATTAAAACTTAAATTAGTAACTACTAACTTCTAGTGTAAAATCAGTAGCCTGTGATCCTGATCATTTAACAAATCTAACGTTAGGCGTCAGGTTAAATTTGCATAAGCAAAAATCTCAATCTAATGATGAGTTAAACAAACATATCAGGCGTTTGATTACAATTCTGACGTAAAACACACATAATAAAGGAATAAAATCAGGAACTGTTACCTCCGTTTGACTCATCTTACAGACTGAGGTTCAGAAGCTCCACTCAGCTCCACGCATTCTCTCTGTCATCACCTCTCTCTCTCTCTCTCTCACTCACACACACACACACACACACACACACACACACACACACACACACACATTAAAACCGCACTGGGTATCAACAGGGAAAAGCCTCGCCCACTTACCACATAGGCTCCGCCCACTTCATGTATTTGCTGGAACAACAACGCTCAACAAATGTTATTGATTTGGTATCACACAAGGTGAAATAAACTTATTTTTAAGTGTACTTTTTACGCTTCTTTCTCTTCAAACTAAAAGAGGCTTATGTCATAAAGCTTTTGCTCTTGCTGTGAGAAGCCTGACATGCATGACATCCAAGAGCTTTTTCAGAATTTCCATGTTGACTAGCGTAGATGGACACAATTTCTTGAAATTATAATGGATAAAAGGGGTATTTAGCCTGGGACTGACAGCAAACTGTTAACATAAAAGTGGCCATTGTGCCACATGTCCAAACGTTTCACAGAATGTAAAGCGGACACTAAACGGCACATGGTTGTACCTGTAAAATACACGGGTGATGGAGAACTCTTTGTTAACCAGTGTAAGTATTCATTCAATACCCATACCAGTTGTGTCCAATTCAGGGTCGTGAGAAGCTACTTCCTTACCATCAGGACAGGTGGGAACTAATCCTAGGCAGGGCACCAGTCCATCACATGCTTGATTTAGAAATGACTTGATAATTCAGGCACAAATCTGATGACTTGAGAACTGGGCATGAATCAACAAATCAAGGTTTGTAACAAGTATTTATTGGAACATATATAAAACTAGTCAAATCTGAATGCCATGATGTAATAATATTTCCCTTTTGCTGATGGTTTGGAAGCAAGTATGTTGTACTTGTCTGGAGCATGGTGTTGTTCTTTACTAGAACACATTTAAATCTCTTTACAATATGATATAACAGCATACCTACATACCAACAGTCACTTCAGTAGCTGTTATAATCAGAACTGATAACCCGAAAACTTTAATGTTATAGCTCTTAGAGCCTTAATTATACTGACTGTGGATCGATGTTTCTAAATATGCACTAAATATTTCCAAAGCCTGTGCTGTCTACATTTATAGGGCAACAGTACACATGTTGTAAATAACAGCACCAGACCTGCCATCGTTAAGCAACCTGAAAAACTTTCACACACTCTTACACACGTGGCTCTAATAAAGTTTTTCATATGCAGGTTTAGCTTCACGCTCTCTTGGACAGCCTTAGTCTGATTTCTTCGGTTTACGATTCTTCCAAGTCACAATTCCTATAAAGGTACCTGCAAAGAATAAAAACAACAAAAGGCCCCGGGTATGAACACGGTGGTGACGGTGGTTACTGGACAATAGAAAAAAAATCCAGGGTTCAAATTCTGCTACCGCCGAGATGTTACTGTTTGCCCACCATTGCTTGGATTGTAAGATTATATCAATTGCAAGTCTCTCTGTATGAGAACAACCTCTACATGACTAAATGTGAATGTGAGTACATTCAATGAGCTCTTTATTACAAATATCTGTACACATACTCATTGATTATTATCATTCAGTAATCATCTAATCAGCCAAGAAGCAGGCCAATGCATAAAACCATGCTCATATGGGTCAGCGGCTTCAGTTAATGTTCACATCATCTATCAGAGTAGATTACTATACTATACTATACTATACTATAGCATGATGTTAATTCCAGGAGGATCAAAAGCATTCTACAAGTAAAGAGGCAAGGTTGGCTTGGTACCAAAACCCAGAAGTTGCAGGGAGGCAGCTAGCTGCGAAAGACCTCTACTGTGACCTCTAAATCTGTTCCAACATGCTCTTTAACTATATTGTATCTGCCATAGGTAAAACATGTCTCTACTTGAGGAAACAGATTCTGGTCAGATGTAAGTTTTCCCATTATCAAATGGACCACCCTAATGGCCAGACTGGTTCAAAGTGACAGAAAGGCTGCAGATAGTGTTGCCCAATTGTGGCGAGCAGAAAAGCATCTCAGAATAAAAACCTGCGTTTGTTTATGTCAGCAAAGATCAGTAAGTTGAGGCTGCATTGGACACAGGCTTACCAAAGCTGAATAGGTGAAGTGTGTTCTGATTAATCTCAAATTTCTGCCGAGGAACACAGATGGGAGAGTCCAAATCTGGCAGTGACCTGCCTCCTGTCTGCCAGCCATTAGGAATGTTTTCTTAGCACAGTTTGGGTCAGTTAATACCAAGCAGTCATTGACTGAATGCAACAGCCTATACTGAGTATTGCTGCTAACCATGTGCACCCCTTCATGGTCACAATTAGGCCACTTCTGTTGGCTACTTCCAGCATATTATGATATTATGTATGTATATAAACACATAAACACGATGATTCGTTTATTGTTCTCTTGTGGCCTTTCCATTCAGTGGATCCAAGTCCAACAGAGCATCATTGGGTTTTGGTACATGGAAAGACACATGAAAGTAAACCCGTGATGGCGTATGGAGAATATGGCATGAAGAACTGAAGCTGTTTTAAGAACAAATGGAAGTTCTATCTAGAGTGTTTACACATGGCAAACGTTTCTTTGAAAAAATAGCTTGTGTAACAATTTTGTTCATGATAGCCAAACTTGAGCAATTTACAACTTGTAATTCAGTGATTTATCGTACCTTATCAAACATGCACTGTGTGTGTTCTTCAAGACAACAATTGGAAATATCAATTCATTATACTTACCAACGCAGAGTAAGAGGATTAATGCAGCTACTCCAGGGAGTATAACCGAGTATTCCCGGGGAAGAAAATAACCATGGATCACATGATCGCTGTCTACAAACGGCTGCAGATAAAGCAGAGAAGGTTAAGTCAGGGACTGGGATGTATAAACAAACCAGGGGTGCCCCATGGAACCGTGGGATCAATAAGATGCCTACATTCCTTAAAGGGTCATTACTAAAAACTGATGCTCTGTAGGTCAAGCATAAGTATTAATCGTTATAATTACAACTAAATTACAAATAAAACTTTGCTTGTAACTTACTTTACAACATCAAACTCACTGGCCAGTGACAGAGAAATTAAATTGGGGTCTTAGTACATCTGTCCCATTTTAATTTGTAATACATGGTAAGACAGCAAATGCATTTATGTGTTTTAACTTACCAGGACTATAACCCATATGGTATAATATGTGAAGAGCAAGAGGCTGAAACCAACCAGGCCCAAACCAACAGCTTGATCTGCACCTGTAGCCTTTAGAAAAGTGGTGGACATGTTTATGGCAGCAGCAGATAAGCAGTAAAAAGCTTATTAGTGAAAATAGAACAAGATATATTAAACACAGTAATAAAAAAACTCACAATAAATAAATAAATACCTAAATAAAGCAGTAAAGAACTGGGGAGAAAAGAAAATAAAACATTAAGATAAGGTAGAGCAAAGGAAAGGGGTAAAATTGAATGGTTGGGGGGGGGGGGTAATTACATGACATGACACAGAATATACACTGCTCACAAAATACTTCATTTTGAAGTATCCCCTATTTTTGGGAGCAGCATATTACAATAGAGTAGGCATGAATACTGTGGAGTAAAATGAATAGAAAAGATATTTGATCAGATCAGTAGGGACAGTGGATGTATAATAACACGTTCTTTTGCTTTTCGCAGTCTGAAAATAAATTATTTACAGGATTAATAATGAGCGGCTGTAATGTGTTACAGATACACACAATGGCTCACATCTAATGCGTTTTCTTTTTATATATATATATAGCT
>JAUZST010008410.1:0-13583 GCA_034779995.1 Parotocinclus haroldoi
AATGATTATTAAACATTTAATGTGCGATTTACACGTATAGCAAACGTATTGGTCCGATTAAGCGGAATTATGGACCAAATAAGCGGAATAACATTACATGTATATAACTGTGTGTGCGCGCACGTTATTTATTTATTTATTATTTTTTTTTCTTTTTAAACTAAACTATTCATTATTTAATGATGTGAAAGGAGATTATGAACCCAATGATCAATCTGGCGCTCCAGAGATCTTGTGTTCGTATGGGTGGAAACCTCCAGAAGGTCTACCATCACTGCATCACTCCACTAATGGGTTTTATGTCAGGGTGGCTAGACGAACATCCTCTCTTTGGTAAAAGTGAAATTTTGTCTTGAGTATTTATCCAACAAAGTAGTTAAAGGACTCTGTGATTCTTTTGTTTGATGCAACCAATGGTAAACTTTTTGGCTTTCATTCTAAGCTTCATGTCTGGAGGAAACCAGGCACTACTCATCACTTGCCCAATACCATCCCTACAATGAAGCATGTTGATATCAATATCATGATGTGAGGTTGTTTTTCAGTTCCTGGGACAGGGAGACGGGGTTAAAGGGAGCAAAGTACAGATCAATTCTTTGGACCTTAGACTGGGCTGAGAGTTCATCCTTCAACATGACATAATGGTGGCTTAGGGACAAATCTGTGAAGGTCATCAAGTGGCCCAGCCTGAGCTTTGACTTAAACCCATTCAAACATCTCTGGACAAACATAAAAATGCCTGTCCTCTGACATACAACCTGACAGAGCTTAAGAGGATCTGCAGGGAAGAATGGTAGAAAATCCCCAAATCCAAATGTGCCAACCTTGTGGCATCATACCTAAATGACTGGAGATCTATTTATATTTGTTGTAGGTTATTTATCACAATGGTGATACACCGGTTAAAAATAACCCATTTATTACTGTAGTATAATAGCTCAATAGTAGTATACTGAACTACAAGCAATTTGCCACAACTTTGTGTTGGAAAAAGTTTTACTTTCACTGACTTTCATCAAAAGCAAATAGCCCGTATTTTTATTGACAGCATAGAATGATTTATTGCCCACAGTGTTTGGTACATCACAAATTCATGCTGTGCTCAGGAAAACAATCTAAACTTTTGCATTTAACAAAGTAAGCTGCCAGTTTGTCTTTTTGTTTCCCTTCCTCTCCCAGTTTTAATCCTGTTTTATCTTCTTGGTATTGCTGGATCTCTGACCTATTAGGAAACCAGTTCATTGTAAGGCTCAGTATATTTCACTGTTGCAAGACAGGGGCATGATATAGCTTTCAACCTTCCTTCACTTCCTCAGGCAGCATTTGATGCCGGCATTTAGTGCAAGCATGTGTGATGTCCGACGCGACTGGTAACAACACGAAAGGCCACCATTGGTGAGTATACTGGTGTATATAAATATTTTATTATATTTAGGCAGGTAGCTAAACAGACTATTCATTATGCTTTACTTGCTTCACATTGCTCCAATAACTCAGAGATAAGCGCTAGGTGGTGGAAATCCAAGCTAGGCCTGTTCCATGAAGGCTGGGATGTGTTGCTATTAAAACACTGATGGGCTACTGTGCCCCTGCTTGTGATCGGTTTATTTCAGAATAGTCTTTGGGCCCTCCACAACTCTGACGTGGGTAAGTGAGGGTAAAATGAGGTGCTTTGTTGCTTCTATATCTATATGATACTTCAAACTATTCAGATGTCCAGTATGGTTGGTGGTTATAATAGAACATTTATTGCCTTTACCTCTCTTCTGTTACAGTGAAACGACGGGAGGTGCAGATTCATTATTCCATCAAGCCCTAGGGTGTTCTTGAGCACAATGTTGTTTCCATAGCGTAACGTAGAAGCGAATTCACTTTATTTTTTGACGCAAAAGGTAAAATGGACTTTAGGATTACCTAAAGGGCTTTAAGTCGTAACTCCATTTTATATTTTTGACTTTATACGTAATACTTTTGTTACAGTTTGTGCAATTTGAAAGATTTTAACATTGAGTAAAACACCATTATTGTGATTTTTTATTTTTTTTTTAAACACATTAACAAATTAACGGTTAATGATGGATTTGTGAATATAAAATGAGTTTATTCCTCTAGATCAGCCTGCTAATGCTCTTCTTGTCTGAAGAGGTTATCGGTTAAATCTGCTACATTTTGTATGAAAATTTGAATCTTTAAAATATTTTAAAATGGTGGTTTGTATGGATGAGCTATGTGCAAAATGTGAAGATTTAACACATCAAAGAGCATCTTGTTGGATTACTGAATAATGACCTTCAAATGCCCCCATTCTGTGACGTTAAGATCAGGCGTGATTCAGCACTGTTTGATCTTTATGTAGTTGTTGCAAAGCTCTGAGGTGAGTTTTATGTTATTGTCCTAAGTGGTCTCAGAATTTAGGTCCCCTGTGCATGTCTGTGTACACGTGTGCATTTTTTTTTCTTGCTTTGATTTATTTGTTTTTAAAGCCCAATAAAATTTATAAGGCTCAATACAAATCATATGACTCATGCCAAGTAAATGGCTTAGGACTCAAAACATATTTTTATAAGTGTGATGGATATAAGAATGAGAAACTGTGATCATTGTAAAAGTTGGACTAGAAGAAAGCAGTAGGGCAATTTGGTTTGTAATTTTCTCAGGGGAAAAGGTAGAAAAACATTGCGGCTGATCCTGATGGAAATATAATCATTCAGTTTCATACTCGTTTAATCCAATTCAGGATCACAGGGAGCTAGGGTACAGACAGAGACATGGTTCCAATTAAGGCTGTCATTTTGCCTCAGAAATTAAAGTTGAACGTTCTATCTAGTTAACCCGTGAAATTTAAATATATAAAAATGAATTTGATATACATGCATTTTCTAAACTTTTCTCAATTATGCCGATATGAGGGGAGGCTCATTTTGGTATTACTTACTGCTTTGAACCTCCTACCCACCTGCATTGTAGTCAGGATGAAAAAAGCTTTGTATGGACTGTCGAAAAAAAAAAAATAAAAAGAATCTCACTCGGTGTGAAATCAGGAATGAATACTGTGCATGTGCACTCCTTAATTGTACATAGTTGATTGATAACCACGTTCTTTCTCATGCTGCCCATTTCAAATGCTTTGCCTTTTGATTGTACTCCTTTGTTTTCCCTGTCTTTCTCCTATGTTTTTTTAGTAAAAGACAATAGGCAATAGGAGTAGTTGATGCTCTGGTACATTCATTCATTTTCTTATCTGCTTAATCCTGATCAGGGTTACGGAAAAGCAGGTGGCTAGTCGGCAACACAGGGCAGAAACAACATTAGGCAGCGCGCCAATTCATTGTAGGTCACTCGTACATACAGAATATGGGCACTTTAGAGATACCTATTAGACTAACACACATGTTTTAGGGATGTCAGGAAGCCGGTGTGAACCCACATGGAGAGTCTGGAATCAGGATAGATCATCATTTCTGTTACTAACTTAAAAATAATTTGAAATTAAATTGCAGTTTTTTTTGTATTTAAATGTACTGTTTGCTTAGTGAATTAAACTAACTTTAAATTATATATTTTTATTTTCCCGGCCTTAGTGCAAATACATCGCACTTCCAGAGTCTGGGCCAGGATAGGTCACACAAACAGCGACTACTGATTTATCATTTTTTTTAAATCTGTTTCTAGTGACCATTAAATTATTCCATTTTACTGCTCATCTGATGCTGACCCATATAAGAGAGTGAAGGAAAGTTGTATTACCTTTGCAGCTCTTATGCCTGCTACTGTCATTTTTAGCTTTCTGTTCTTGAATTACCCTCCCATACACCCCCAACCCAACTGCAAATCACTGCCATGTTAATTTTTCTCACCTGTGCTGTGTTCCTTAATCTCATACTGTGCTGTTCAACCCCTTGGCTGAATTCATCGTTAGTGAAGGCATTACATTTCCTAATATCAGTTTATTCTCTATCAGTGCACCACCTGGTATTAACCTTTAACAGTCAATATGTTCTCCCTGCTGAAAACAATTTTATTTGTGCATTTATTGTACGAATGTAGTAAAATTGCAGTCAATTGCTTGTATAAAGCTGTTCAAACAATACAAATCTGTAGTTCATACGGTAGTGTTTTGTTTTTTTTTTTTTTTTTTTTTTTTTTGTAGAAGAGGTCTAAAAGTGAGAATTTTTACCTTTGACAGGATGTTAGAGTAATTAATGTCTACACTTTTATTTGTTGAGCGGTAAGATTAGGAAAAACCCTCCTAAACCTAGTTAGCTACATTTTTTGTTCTCATGTTCACTTATGTTCCGAACCATGCCCTCTTTACAGGGGCCCGAGTGCAGTTCAGTGTACCAAATGTGCTCAGGCAAGGTACGGTTTTTGCCTAGTGTGAGTGTGCATGCATTAATGAGCAAAACCTTATTATCTGGTTCACAATGATTATTAATTAGGTGTATAATAACATATAAGAATGGTATTCTGCCTTTATGTGCTTGTTATAATATTTTGGCTGATTGCTGTTTACACTGAAAATAGCACATTAAAAGTGAGGGGGTTTCTATAAACATTTACAGCTTACCTGATTTATACTTTGATATCACTCAGTATTAGAAGACCTATGCCGTTTTGTTCAATTAGAAGCAAAAAGAAGCAATCACGAAAACAGACCCACTGCATAAATACTTTTTTTTTCTGTGATCAAATCAAAGCCATAGATAAACCATGTGTCTGCAGAAAGTGAGAGAAACAATCAGAAGAACAGTGGACCAATTTCAGCAGCTCAGGCTGAACAGGAAATCAGGCCAGCATGAGGATTGGAAGTTGTATGAATTATGCAGCAGGGGCACCTGTCTGCCAGCCTCTGGAAGCATCCCGAGTATGGGATATTTTACATTTTATCAGGATGAGTCTGTCAAAACAACATTTTTTTCCTTTTGTCCAACAGTGCAGCAGGTGAATCCGAAAAAGATCACTGTGTCAGAGTTCCATAGACATGCAGTCAGTGTATGTGAACAGAAAGTAATACAGATTCTGGTTCTGGTACAGTTGCTGGTTCAAATTTTGTGGCAGAATATTGTTGAAGCAGTTCCAGCAAACGAAGTTCACACCCTGCGTCCAGCTCCCTGACATGGTTAGTACAGTTTTAGGGGGTGTAACGTCCCCCAAATACACATTCATTTTTCATGTAAATTCCCAATATTATTTTCTTATTTTCTCTTATTGAACTGTACTATGTCTCTATATTCACAATGTAATTAAATCGGTGCACTGGTACTTGGTGGAGACCCTGTTACCCCTTAACATCTCTGAACCGTAAAATAAATACAGTTTGTCTAGTTGATGTGTTGCAGGCTATGGCTCTCTGTACAAGGGAGAAGGTTTTAGTGTGACTTCATATTCATGAAGGCCATTGTAATTTCTGTTCAAAAAAAAAAACCATGTAATTGAATGTGTTAAGAAAATGGATTAACCTAAATGAAACTAAAAATTAAACTTGCAAACTTGGATGTAAAGGTAGATAGTTTAAATTAAACATTGTAGTATGGCAGACATGGTTGGATTGATTTCTGGATTGTTTATGACGATACATTGTACAGATAATTAATTAATAGTTAGTTATAACTCAATATTCTTCTTTTATTCTTTAGCTCAATATATGCTGCAGTACCTTATGAAAATTTCAGTGAGGTTAAGAGGAACTTTACTGTTTCAATTAAACATTCAAATATATTATAATGCTTTTTGTATGTCAATAAAAAAGACCTATCACTGAGAAACTGTGCTTAGTAAACTACTACAAACTATGAATTACATGTTTCTTCAAAGAAATTTGCTGTCATGAGGCATTTTTTTTTCAGAATAATTGTAGCCCATGTTTTAATATTTTATTTTTTAATATTTAAAAATGTTTTAATAAAATTCTCATAGGAGAATTCTTTCTAGACCTCCTAGACCTCTATGCCCAGCTTTAGGGTAGTGGTGTTTGGCTTGTTTCTCATCATGGACTATGAACTAGAAGGTCCAGGGTTCAAATCCCACCGCTGCCACAGTTGGGTCCCTGAGCAATGCCCTTAACCTACAATTTCTTGGATTGTAAGACTGTATTAATTGTAAATCTCTCTGGATAAGGGCGTCTGCTAAATGACATCTGATTAGGTACTCGAGTTTGTTCACATTTCCTTAGAAACATCATAATAGACAGTTTGCTCTAATTGAATTAACGTGTGCTAAAGTCAGTTTCTCTAAATAGCATCAACAACAACTATTAATTCTCACACTTTAAAATGGAAATACTTGTCAGTATACATACTATAAAGAATACATAAATCAAATAACAAAAATAAGAAGACATTTTCATTAAACATTTTTGTTTGGCCAGCTGTTGGTATAATTATGTTGGTCATTGCCTAACACAGTATGTTAGCCTCTAATATTATACAGATAACAATATTGTTCTGCAATTTCACAACACATCACATCACACTCCATGCATAAAAATGTTTGCCACAAATGCCTGTAGTTTCTGTGGCCTATCGTGCAGGAACAAATCTCTTTTTTAAACACAGTTAACTCAAACAGCCTCCAGAATGCACCCTAAATGTTAACATTAATTTAGTGATTGTCTTGTTCTCCTTTTGGTACAGCAACATGGGTTAGGCATACCAGAGTTAGATTTTTCATTAGCTCACCAACAGAATTCTGCATTCATGGATATCTTTAAGTATAAGATGATCCCTTTTCACTTAAATTTGCTGCATAGCGCCTGCTAAACTGTCAGTCAATGACAGACTAAGTAATTTCTAAATAATTAACACATGGCAGTACCACACCACTGCAAAAATAGGACAATCATTATCGGGGGCAAAAATATTGTTGTTTGGGCAGTAAAGAAAAAGCTTTGACATGATGGTAACACTCACCTTGTTTTTATGACATTTGTGCTTTTATGTCCTCTTAAAACTAATTTAATTAAGTCACAATAATGTGGTTTTGTTTAATTTTATATAAGGCTATTTTTATTTATTATTTAAGTAATGAAAGTTGTTTTGGAACATTTTTAAATTTTTGTGCCAACATAACTGAATGAAATGACAATTACAAAAAAATTGAATATTATAGAGCTGAATTAATTTATTTTACAAGGCAAGTATTAAGCTGAAGTGGTAAGCTGAAAGCCCTCTGAATTCATTTCTAGACATGAGTGAGATGTGCTGTACACCTGCGTTGTCCTGTTTCATCATGTGTTGGAAAAGGCAGACTACCTTGTGGGGTTTGAACACGATCCTCGTGTCAAGAGGTTTCTTTGGGTGCTCAACATATTTCAAGGCATGCACTATCTTAATTGGTCTCGCTATATTTTAAGTGTTTGCTACAGTTGTACCCAGACTCTTGTCATGAATACAGCTGCTGATGCTATGATATTATATAATAAATAATTCTTTTTTTTTTTCAATTTAAAGAAAACATTGTCAGCAGTTACCAAATGCCAACAACGCTTAAGCTATAGCTGGTGTGTCAATGCAATTAGAAAGTGGCTTAGAAAGAAATGGCTCCACGCTTTGCAATGTATTAAGATGAAAAGTCCCATCATGGGCATGAATAATGGTCACATAAAGAAATCTAACAATTATTTTACGTTTGGGTAGCTGACATGAACATTACATGAGACTGTGTCCCTAAAAAGCGAATAAATGAAAATAAACTCCCAGTAAGCATGAAGACAACAGTGACCTAACACCAGTGAACCAAACAAATATGTCTTTGTAACGTGAATGATACAGTAACGCTAGGTTCTTTTAGATGGGTGAATTGGCAATATTTTAGAGTTGAATAGATTTGTTTGTCTGAGGGTTTGGCTGGGATAAGTTATTTATTTAAAATAACCTTTCTTGACAAACGACTTTTTTCAAAACCGGTACAAGGCTATGTCAATACTAGTAAATCAAAGCCACAATAGGCCAATTTCGTATCCATTAACGTGTTTGGGACATGGGAGGAAACTGTAGTATCTGTAGTAAACGCAAGTGGACATGAGAAGGACCTGCGAACTGTACACAATGGAGTCCAGGGCGGCTCTGGAGCAATAAGGCAACCATGACAGCTGCGAGTGTGCTTTACCTCCACCAGCTTTATAGCAATTAGTAATCTTTCATAATTGCATAATTGTGTCAGAGCTGAAGTTTCATTTAGTGAAGGCTGTTGTGAGAAATTATTATAACTTCAGAAAAAAAATTAGTCCATGCTGCAATTCACTCAAATTCCTTTTTCCTAAAATTCTTAAAAGATACTAAAACAAGAAATTTCCTTGTTATCAACAAAAGTTGCAGAAGCAATGTGCATTCTTGTACATATTTCTACATGGCATATTTTCCTTTATATGCTTTAAATCTGAAATCCTTCTATGTGAATTGAAGCATATCTTAAATAAACCTCACCTTTCAAGGACCTTTCAAATGACCTCTCTGGCCTTTTATTTATGTCTGATGGTTTGCATATACATATATTGTATAACTTGTATTATAAGTAATAGAACTTGCTCTAACATATTTAGCAGTTCACATCAAATGCAAGTATTATTGAAAACCCATGCAATGCTTTAATGGAGGAAGCTGTGCAATTGTTAGCTGTTTGCGGTGTATATGAGGAATTAATCACGCCAGGCTCTGCAATGACTGAGAAATAATTAAATCATGGGCTGAAATGGCATGTCTTTGCCGATTATTTTGACTACACATCCTGTCATGGATTGTTTCTTATGTATTACATGCAGATGCTCATGGACACATTGACCTCTATGTTCTGTAGCAGATGATGGTTATTCAAGAGCCTGGTTATTGCACGTGAATTGAAATTGGCCAATAGGGGTTTATGTCTGAGAAAACATTGATCATTCATGACCAAAGTGGAATGACTAGAACACGTGAACGCAAACGTGCATAAAAATGGCTTGTCCAATAAATTTAAATCCAATGCTTGGAGCAGCAACAGCTTCATTCCTGGCTTGTCTTCACCCACAGCAACAAAATTGGCAGGTAAATAAGTAAATGGCACATGTCAGGAGGTTGTTTTTGGAATAGCAGCCTGGAAGGCACTCGCATCCATAATCCTTCCATTCACTGTTAGAATAAGAAACATGCAGAGGGGGAGAACGGAAAAACAATTTAGAGCGCCACTTTGCTGTTTGTTTAAAGACTGGTTAACGTACAAGCAGCACCATGTAAATGGATTAAAATGTATGCATGGCACATTACTATTCCACCACCATTCCATGTCACTCCAACATGGAACATTTCTACACACTGGCTTGTGGATTTGTAGTCTCTCCACTTTCATGGTACAGCTGTTAACCTGTGTTTTTTTTCCTTCAGACACAATATTTTATAGTCAACATACAGTATTAGTAGTAATAGTGGCATTTATTTACCATTTTCATCAGAACATAAAGCACTCGCAAAGCCAAATGCTGCAATGCTAAGCTGAACATTTGTGCTGTGTATGTAACACTGGTACAACATGTCTGTGTTTTATTGCACACCCTCCCTGAGGGTAAAGCAGAAGCTCAGCATGAAGTAACTTGATAGAAACACACCAAGAAGTCTTAGGGGAATTTGTGAAGAGAAAACAGTAGGAAGGGCTACATGTACTGTCTGAAATTTATGTCATTAAAAGTTTTGAGTATAATTTTTTAATCATGCATTTGTCTCATGAGTTAACTGCATTTATGGTTTGTTTTTTTTTTTGGTTTTTTTAAAAACCTTAATATTTATTTAAAAATGCTCCAATATGCTAACTCTTCCAACTATTTCCTGCTTTCCTTTTTCTCTCGTTTTAAACATTAAAACTGTGGGGCATAATTTGATTATTTTAGCTTTTGATTAAATCAAAAATTCTAAATAGTTCCATAAATGTGTCTATACACAGCATCTTTATTAATAACCTTGGATGCTGAAATGGTTGAGGGATGTTTTTAAACAAGTGAAGTAGAGATAAATCAAACTGCACCACTTAGACACATTATGAACACTCACAGACTGAAAAAGGGATGTAGTTGATCATTTCGTTATAGATGAACACATGACAAGGTCTGAGATCTATGAGACAGTAAGTGAACAGTTTTTGTTTTAGATGTTGGAGAAATCGACAGGTGTAAAGACATGAGGGGGATGCAGGCTCTCCTGTCTAATTTGAACTAACGTAAGATGTTTGTGGCAGAAGTCACAAATTTGTATGCCTGTAGGAAAGTGTGTCAGAGCACACAATACATCATGCCCTGCTGGTTATGGTTGCAGACTTACAGACTTGTCATAACTAGAGCAATGGAAGAAGGTTGCCTGATCTGATTAGTCCTGTATCTTTATGTGGAGGTATGGGCACATGTACACTGGTACCTGGGGAAGTGATGGCACTATGATGCCCTTTGGGAAGAAGGCAAAGCAGGGGAAGGAGTGTGATGCTCTGCACAGTGGTCTGTTTGGAATCTCTGTTTTGACAGCTGCCATAAAGACTTTTTTGTCTTTATAGGGATGATGTGACATTATTTTAGTGCCTACATTTTTTCTTTACTCCATCTCGGGGATAAATTTCCCTACCTTATTAGGAGACCTTGTGTCTGTAGTGTGTGTTTGGTGATAGTTCCTTTGGTTATTGCCTAGCAGAATGTACTTTGTGTTATAAATGCACTATAAATGTAAATCTTATAGGAAGTAAATAATGTTTATCTCAGGAGGAAAGCTGCCAGTTAGAACTGTGTTCACAATCCTACACTGATGCACATTTCAGCATGGAATTTTCTGCATGTGAAGCACTTATTATTGTGAGCGCTAGGGGAGTGAATAGGGTGAAGAAAAACTATTATGGTGGGCTGAGGTTGTTTACTAAATGTAGCCAAAAACAGAGCAGTTCTCATACAGTGTTTACTGATACTGTACTTCGTAACACAATGGTGAGCACTGGAATAGTAATTATGGTCAATAATAAGATCATATCAAGATCAATTAAGGTTCATTTGTTTGGGGGCATATTGCTTAATTAGCTATTTTACTTAACATTCATAAATCAAATACCACTTTTACTATCAATACCACAATCTGCTCTATTTACAGAAAATACAGTACATTCCAGATAGTCCTACATTTTAGAGACCTTTTGTTTATTGCTGGCTTTTCAGTCCTTCAAACTGTTGTTGTGTAAAACAAGATGCCCCAAAATACTAAGTATATTCCCCATTTTTGGTCATCCAGTGCATAATCCATGACCTTGTGCACTTGTTCTCATTGGCCCATGGTTTAAAGTCGTGAATTTGCATGCAAGTCAACTCACAAATTTCCAAGGCAAACATGAGAGGGAAGATGTGAAATGAATGGTAACAGAAGCGAATTCCTTTTTGCATTAAAGCCTTCTGAATTGGAAAACTTCATTGCCACAGCCTCCTTTAGTATCATTGCAGTCTATGTCTGTGGCTTTTCTCCACAGTCACCAGATCTCAGTCCAGTAGAGCACCTTTGGGAAGTGGTGAAACGAGAGATTCACATCAGGAATGTGCTTCCCAAAACCTGCAGCACCTGTAATGGTATAATCAGTATGGACCAAAGTCTCTAGGCATTTCTTATGCCTTGTTGAATCATATTCTCTTATTTACACATGCACTTATATTTTATATGAAAGATACAGCCATCTGTAGACACTTTTAAATTAGCTTGCACATTACGTTTTTTACGCATTACCCAGTAAATCCAAGCCTCAAGCAGCTGTGAATCATTGCATCATTTTGAACCCTGTTTAAATACCTGAAATCCTCATTTACAAGGCTTCATGGTGGTAAAACCGACTTGAATTTGAACGAGAAAGTTAAGTAGATGTCAACGGATAGTCAACAGACAGTTCAAGTGTGTAATCCTACAGGACATAGGATTTAGCCTCTGACGGCTGCACAGACTTTCCTAATGGCAGATGTAGGAGCTCCATTAAATCCCTCTGCCAGCCACTTGTCAGCAGTGTCCTCTTTATTGGAGGCGTTAAAAATGGAGCCTAGACTGGTGATTACCTTATTTACTTCCCTTTTTTTACTCTGTTCTTTTTTCGTTTTGAGACCCAATATTGGGAATGAGGTGAAAAACCATTACCTCTTTCTTTTCTGCATTATGTTCTATATGCCCTGCTTTTCTCTACCTACTAGCACTGTTCACAGCTTCTGTTCATTCAGAGTCTATACTGCTTTACAGTGTCTGTATGATTGCAGCAAGACTTCTCGAAATACCAATAATACACTGCATGAGAATCTGAAGTCATCAATCTGTAAGCTGTATATCAAGCTAGTTGGGCAATGAAATCTTTCATGTGGCATTCTACATTGCTGACACTTTAGACCTGGAATAGAGTCAAATCACATGATCTCTCAAACTATAGGTTTATTTTAATGTACTGAGCCAAGTGCAGTCCTCTACTGCGACCTCT
This sequence comes from Parotocinclus haroldoi, assembly GCA_034779995.1. Lineage (NCBI taxonomy): Eukaryota > Metazoa > Chordata > Actinopteri > Siluriformes > Loricariidae > Parotocinclus > Parotocinclus haroldoi. The sequence goes on from JAUZST010008410.1 coordinate 12,442, forward strand.
TAGCAGAAATGACATTAAAACCAGCTTTATTGTTTCTATTTTCTTGGCTCAATTTACCGCATGGTTGCACTCTGTGGTCCTGCAATTGCATAAAGTAATTCATAGTAATTCAAGTAATTCATGTTGCTCTGGATACCTTTTTTAAACAATATTTGCTTTTGTTCCTGTCTTCCCACTTCAAGTGGCAGCATGGTGGGTAGACAGTGTCTCACAACAAGAAGGTCCCGGGTTCAAACCCAGGGTGGAGCGGCCTGGGTCCTTTCTGTGTGGAGTCTGCATGTCCTCCCTGTGTCTGCGTGGGTTTACTCCAGGTACTCCAGTTTCCTCCCACAGTCCAAAGACATGCCTGTTAGGTTAAATGGTTACTTTTAATTGATGCGTGTGCGTGTGTGTATATGACTACTCTTGAGATGAACTTGTGTATGGATATAACCTTGTGTGTGTCACTAAGATGGCCACTGATGCCGATCACAGTTTTAAAGAAGTAAATAAATAAACAAACAAACTTCCCACTTCCTGTATTTTCTCTCTAAGCTATAACTATATAAACTGGTTCACATTACTCTCTCACATTCAGTCTCTCTTTCATCTGGCTGATATTCTGTGTTTTTTGTAATACTGTCTTGCCTATGAATGCATTTTGGCTTCCATCATACAAATATGTCAGGTCCCTCATATCATCCTCTTAAGTGTTATGACTTTCCTTTACACAGGGTCACATTCATGCAATGCTTATCATTATTGTGACGTTCTATAATACAAAAAATTCCAAAATGAGATTTATAATACAATTTATATTAGATGAAGATGCAGTTTACACAGTCTATACTTTTGAATAATGCATTAAATGTCTTGCAGATTGATGTACAGGGTTGGCTAATTATGTTATTTATATCCACATAGGTTTTAATTATATTAAACCAATTAACAATGATCTATTTAACCAACAATTTTTTGCAATAAATAAATCATGTAATCGATGTTCTTTATATATATATATATGTGTGTATGTATGTATGTATGTATGTGTATATATATATATATATATATAATTAACAAGAAATGTACTGAAAAAATATCCTCTAATTCAGTGTGTGTGTGTGTGTGTGTATGTATGTATATGTATGTATGTATGTATGTAT
>JAUZST010008412.1:0-13582 GCA_034779995.1 Parotocinclus haroldoi
ACACACACACACACACACACACACACACACACACACACACACACACACACACACACACACACACACACACACCAGATGAACCTGAAGATCCTTGGAAAGCTTCCACTCTCCAATCGCGTTACTAACGGAGGTTTATTTGCATCTCTGAGTTACCGGTAGTGTTCCTACGCCGTTAAAGTGCCCCTGAACTCAAAAACGGTTCCACTGTGGTGTGATCGGTTTATATTTGGGTTTTGGGTTTGTCCCCTTTACCCCTTTGAGAACAGAAAACAAAACACACCTGAAAGGACGATCTCGGAAAACTCCCGAGCCTGGAGACAAAACCAGAGGCCTACAAAGCACACACATTTACGAGACGATCACGATCTTACATTTTGCATTTAGGTTCAAGCTCAAGTCAGGATTTGATGACTCAGCATCCTGATTATCAGCCCAGAGCATTAAGTGCAAATCCACTGCTGTGCTTTAGTAGAACATCGTAATAGAAGTCCTGCAGTAGAAGTTACACCAGCGTTCGTAGTGCACGGGACCGGCCCCTCACAGGGCAGACTGCGGTTCGAAATGGGGAGCATTGGTGCGATCCTAAAGGTCGTTTAAGCTGTGGAGTTTCTTCTCAGACATTTCTATAAACACGGAATTGACCCTAGTGACATCATAACCCTAGATTTAGTCCTAAAACTGTGTGAATAACGCGTTATGTTCCCCGCCTTGTGCCCTGTGCCGACGCGAAACTTTACTAACAGCAAAAAAAGGTGCTTAAAACAGCCAGGATTTCGACAGCTTTGGATAGTTACTAAAAAATAAATCAGCGAGAGGACCGAGGATCTGAATCCAGACCTTAGGTTTGGGATATAGCCAAAAATGGACGTCAACGAACAGCCCTTATAAAATGTTATATTATTTAGATTTATAACTATGAAATTTAATAAACTATAGTGATACAAAAGCCCAACTAGTGACAGATCCGTGCTGCTCAGTGTCAAGTCCATTTAGATACACAATGGCTAGAAAGTGTATGTGATTTGGGACGCAGCCGAAATGTGCATTCGGTGTATTTCAAGCTCTGGGTGGCTTTAAAAAAAAAGTAATTAAACACTGTACATGTGGATGTTTTGAACTATTTACTTACTGAACCAATAAATCAATCTCTGAAAGAATAAGCATGTTAACCGAGATGCTAACGTTTCGCTCGTGTGCTAAACGCGAGATTTAAGGAAGATTAACAACGATACTTGGAAAAGTATTTGGTTCTGGATTCAGACGTTCTGCTTTAATTAAAAAATTGTATAAACCCCTAGATAATCCGGATTAATTAATAAACCAGTGAAAGCAGCCCCTTAACCCAGCTCTGATTCCGAAACCGCACTCGTTATTCATTAAAAGTGGTTTGGGACGAAGCCGACCGTGACATTCTGGTGTACCGTTCGGGCTTTAGGCTAAGAAATTCACTAAATACTCAAACTAGAAAACATTTTAAAGCTGCTAAATAAATCGGTGAATGTCGGCCCCCAGACTCAAATGCCACTCGTATTCACACAAATTGTAGTAAATATGAGCAAGATAGCGCCAACTCTAAACAGGAGGTGGTTTGAGACGCCATCGAAAACGTCCTGGTGGCTTTCAGAAGAAGAAATCAGTACACGCTGTAAGAATAACTATGCGAGCCCAGACCCAATACTGAAACTTTAAAACATCTTTAACATTTAAACTACGTGGTTTGGGACGCAGTCGAACGGTCGCCCTGTTGTATTTTAAGAGTTCTGGATAACAAAGTCTTAAAAAACTATAATTAACATTTTCGCACGATTTACCTACATAAAATGTTACACACATCGCTTCACGGAGAACAATTACACACCAGACCTGTGATTTCGGACAAAATGGAGATACAGAGTGTGTATGGAACCGTCACCAGTTACTGTAATGCTAACATGTTTTGTCTCTTTCATTTACATAAATCTGTGAAGCTAAATCTATAAATATGCTCGATACTGAAAGCTCAGATTTCATAAAGGTAAGCCAAGTGGTTTGGGATTCGACATTACCTTCTATTACGGTCTGGATATGAAAGTCACTAGCTAAGTAAATTTAGGCCAAACTGGTTTCAGTTTTAGAACCAATAGATACATTGGTGGGATGTGACCGTATAACGCCAGACTTTGGATCAAGTTAGCTTAATAATAATAACAACAAACAACAATATACACAGTATGTCATTTGGGACACAACCCAAAAGAGCATTTCAAGAGCTCTGGATGAGAGTCTCGCTAAAAATGGCTAACAGTGTTTTACAATGAATTTAAACCTACTGAGCTACATGGTTTGCGGGACAGTCCAAAAGGACAGTCTGGTGTATCTCAAGAGCTTGCAGGACTTATAGTTTTAGGACCTTGAAACCCATCAGCTGGATATGAAGATATATCTAGGGGCACTTGATACTGAAAGCCACTCGCAATAAACACGACTTCTGTAGTTCATTGTAAACTGGGGTTTAGGAATGGGAGTACAACGCGTGTGATTTGGGACACAGCCGTGACGGATGCGCTTGTGTATCTCGAGAGATTGGGATAAGAAACTTGCAAAGTACTAGAATAATACTCAATGATTTGGGGTCTTTTTTTGGGGAAGGAATAATAAAGAAATGAAGGGCAGTGCCAAAGTTCAAATTCAGAACAGCGGTTTGGGACACAGCCGAAGCGGACATGTTGCTCTGGATGTATAAGTCACTAAGCATCCGTTCGATTATGTGGATCAATTCGAGTATTTCATTAACTTTTAATGCTGTACCTGGGTTCGATCCTTGAGGTGAAATGAGTCCGTGTGCCACCTGGCCAGGCCTGAGGCTGGTGCACTTAAACCTCAAGTGATGCAAGCACCAGATTTAAATATTAAATAAATCAGTACGAGGTTACGAGTCCTGGCGATGAAATCCGATTCGTAACAAATGTGAACTTGTGTAGTTTATTAAAAAAGAGAAAACCGGTTTAGGACGACTCAAAGTATGTGGGTTGGGACGCAGCCGATTTTTTGGGCGTTCGTTCGTTAATCGAAGTGTATAGGAATATTTGTACCGTAAATATTAACTGTAGCTTCTCAGGCATTAATAAACAAACCCAACGGGCGTATCCGTCCTGTTTTACGGCATTTTTAACAGATTAAAAGGCCAGTCCAGGGGTACTTTACCTCTCCCTCTGCGTGACCAAACACCCACAAACATGAACTCCATGGGATTTATACGGTTTAAAAAAAAAAAATAGAGTTAAAAATAAAATCCTAGCACGATGCTTTTTTTATCATAATGCATAAAACACTATCATACAAGTCCGTAGCGTGACGGGTGGAGCTCGGGGAACCTTAGTCCGGTCCCCAAAGTGCTGCTCCATTTCTCGCCAAAAGTTGACCCGACTCATTTTGGCAAAAACAAAACAAGTAAGGCAGATGAGAACAAAAACAAACAACAACAAAAAAAAAACAAAAAACTAAACGAACAGTTTATGGTTCGTCAATTCGATCGGGAACTTCTCAGTATGAGTCGATTCGGTTTGAGGTCCAGTCGCGGCCCGTACCGAGCGCTGCGTTAGTGTCAGACCGTGGTGCTCTTGTGGCTGCTGTTCGAGGGCACCATGAGCCTCAGGACCTCCCCGTCCTCGTCCTCGTCGCTGTCCGTGTCCGCCAGGCGCGGGTGGAGCCTGACGCGGCCGCCGGTCGGCCGGGCCGTCGGGTCATGCGGGAGCTTCACGCCGTCTTCATCAGAGGACTGGTAGGATTCGTCGTCCCCTCTGTAGTGATTGACCACGTGGATCCCGTCAAATCTGGTGGGGTCGGGTAAAGCCCTCTGACCTTTTAAACAACGGATCTGGGGGGGGGAGAGACAGCCGTGACTCGCACACAAACAGATTTAATAACGCAAACACACAGACCCTTAATCTAAGAATTTATCTTAGTACTTAAGTAAAACGGAACGTAGCTTACGTAAGAAAACAACAAGGATTTTACCCAGACAACCTCATGGAAATAATTAAGATTTTCTTCGCTAACATCTAGGCTTGGTCATGAACGTCTTTGTCTTAGAAACCTTTGCCAATTTCAGCAGCCGGAGTTACGAAAAACACGCAAACTGTTGTACTGTCTTAACAAAATTTTTTTGAAAGACTTTCTTACGCAAGCTACGTTCAAGCATACGTTATTTCGGCGACTTATTTTAGTCCAGTCAGAACAAAAACATCCGACCAAGCCTTCAAAACATTTAACAAGCAAAAACAGAAGTGATGATGGAGGGAGGGGGAAAAAAAAATCTATGTAAATCACAACGCTTAAGATGAGCGTATTTTTTTTATAGAGAGAATTGCTCTGGAAAAAAAAAAAAAAAAAAAGTTTAACAAGTACGGTGACCCTTTAGCCGTCGTTTGTAGGATACGTTTTCGTAACTTGTTTCCTAAGAATTAGGTTAAAAAAAAAAAGAAAAAGAAAAGAAAAACACCAAGTCGATTTTCTTTCTTAAGACACTTTTGCGAATTCGGTCCCTGGTTGTTTTCAGCCTTTCAGGTACCAAGAAGCTCAGTTTTGCTTCCATCTAACCACAGGACACAGTTCCAGTTAAAGTCCCAGTTCAGTTTAGCGAACTCTACCTGCTTACAAACTTTTTTTTTGGCACATCTCTTGGCATGGGGGTGGCATCGGACGGTAGATTTGGAGACTTGGTGACCCCAAGGTGCTACTTCATTCTTTAAATCTCCAACAGTAATGCCTGGGGACTGTTTTGCCTCAGAATAACCTTAGAACCAGTTGAGTTTGTCACAGTTCCAGTTGATCAGAACGTTTTAACTACATATAGCCTCTTCTTTTTTTTTTTTTTTAAAGGCAGTCACTCATTTTTTTTAAATTCGACCTGTCCAGGTTTTCTGGATTTCCGCTCCGCAATCTGATCACCTCCAATTCCAAAGAGCTTCTAGAAGAACCAATAACCTTGAGGGATTTCCCCCCCCCACCCCACACACTATATTTTCTTCAGTTAAAGGTTCTAGTGTTTCCAAAATCTGTATTTCTTCGAAGTCCTCGTACTTTTCTCGCCTTCTTTACCAGAGGTGACTGTGCAGTTACGGTTTTACGTGAGTAATACCGTACAGAAAGTTCGAGCACGGCCCGTCTCGCCGTACTTAGACTGAAAGTGGGTGACGGCTGGAGATCATGTGCGGGCCGTCTGGGAACCCGATATAAGCGGGCGTCGTTTGTTCCTCCTGGTCACATGGGTGTGGTCAACATTTGTGCAGCGTAAAAAAAAAAAAGAAATACAATTTCTGCTCCAACAGAAGGACCGGATATTAGGGAAGCAGATTCAAACCCCTGCTTTTTGTTCTTTATTTATTTATTTATTTATTTGAGGCGTCGTCGTCCTCTTAAGCGTACGGAACAGGGTGCCCCCCCCCCCCCCTCTTCTTGCCGTTTTCTGTATGAAACGGTCCGACGCGAGTATTTTGCAGGCATTAAAAACCAATTTCAGTCCGCAAACGTTCAGGTGCTTCTTTCTTTCTGCCCCTGTTCGGCGTCTCGAAGGCCATCAAACAACGAGACAGGATGAGTAGGAAGGTGTTGCGTCTGCAGGAATTTATAGATCACGTAAACACAGGGGGACTTTCTGAATCACGTTACACAAGCTCGGGTTTAGTGTGGATGGAAAAGTATGTACATACATGGCTCTATATTTAGACCTTCAGCACAGGTCTATTTATCGCTGAAGGATGTGGCTTTAGACCTCACTAACCCGTCCTGTACGTCTTTAAACCCAACACACACACACACAAAAAAAAAGGGTCAGAACGTAAAACTTTACGTCTCAGGAAAGACCAACGGGCATGCATGTGTATGTGTGTGTGTGTGTGTGTGTGTGTGTGTGTGTGTGGGGGGAACAAAAAGAAAACGAACAAAAAGGGCGAAGGGTTCGGACATGGGGAAAAAACAGGCTGGACGTTCTGAAGGGGGTGAAGACACGCTCATGCATACGCGTACACACGCTTACCTGATACACACTGCCTCAACGAGACACAGACATGTGGAAAGAGAGGTATTCATTTGTATTTCAAAGCAACCACATCACCTCATGTCTGACCTCGTACGCCTCAAGGCTTTATTTAGCGCTCACACGGCTCGGCTCCTAACGAGGTGGCTTAGCAGAATGAGAAGAAGAAGAAGAAGAAGAAGAGAGAGAGGGGAGATAACGAGGCCGGAAGCCAGCAGCTGAAGGCTCGACGGTTTCACTCAGAGCAAACGCGGCTGATAGGAAACCTCTCGCGCTTTAGCGATTACGTGATTTAAATAGCAACCGGCAGAAAGCTTCGAGCTCTTCACACCTCGCACCCGAACTCGTGCTTTTAGGACTGAAACTCGATCACCCGACAGAAATGTAAAGCGAGAGGAGGATATTTAACAAACTATTCGATCCTCTCTGAATCGGATCCCTTTATTCCTCCGTACAAGGACAGCTTCAGGTCCGGGACGTTGCCTGGCTTCCTCAGGCCGGGCTGTGACTCGGCCTGTTCCGAAACAAACGTTATTCTCTTGAGATTCAGTGACGATGAGACGTCCTGGATCAGACGCAGCAAAACAACCAAAAAATAAAGAAATCCTCCCACCACTGTGTGGTGATGATGATGATGGTGGTGATGATCCTCTTTACTGTGTGGTTCTTAGTCACGTTTTTCTTCTCTAGAGTCTTTAGTGAGTCTTAGTAGAGTCTTTAGTATTTACTGCATGAGTCTTAGTCAGGTTTCGAGTCTTTAGTAAGTCTGGGTCAAGGCTTAAGATTCTAGTGTGAGTCTTTGTAAAGTCGAGTCTCTAAGGAGTCCAAGTTTGTAGTCTTTAGTGTGTGATTCTTAGTCACGTTTTTCTTCTTTAGAGTCTTTAGTGAGTCTTAGTAGAGTCTTTAATATTTAGTGCATGATTCTTAGTCAGGTTTTGAGTCTGAAGTCTGAGTAAAGACTTAAGGCTTTAGTGAGAGTCTTGGTGAAGTCGAGTCTCTAATGAGTCTTAGTCATGTCTTAAGTTTGTAGTCTTTAGTGTGTGATTCTTAATCGAGTCTTAAGGCTTTAGTAGCTTTTAGAGTCTTGGTCACGTTTTTCTTCTTTAGAGAGTCTTAGTTCAGTCTTGAGTCTTTAGCATTTAGTGCATGACTCTTGGTAAGGTTTTGTGTCTTGAGTAAGTCTGAGTCAAGGCTTACGGGTTTAGTGTGAGTCTTGGCTGAGTCTTTAGTCTTAAAAAACACGAGTCAAGTCTTTAAAGAAGAAAAACGTGACCAAGAATCACACACTAGAGTCTTTAGTGAGCCTTTGTTGAGTCTTTAGTATTTAATGCATGATTCCTAGTCAAGTTTTAAATCTTTAGTAAGTCGTAGTCAAGGCTTTAGTGCGAGTCTTTGTGAAGCCAAGTATCTGAGTCTTAGCCAAGTCTTAAGTTTGTAGTCTATAGTGTGTGATTCTTAATAGAGTCTTAAGGCTTTAGTAGCTTTTAGAGTCTTAGTCATGATTTTCTTCTTTAGAGTCTTTAGTGAGTCTTAGTTGAGTCTTGAGTCATTTAGTGCGTGATACTTGGACAAATCTTGAGTTTTTAGTCAGTTTTAGTAAAGTTTTGAGTCTTTGGTAAGTCTTAGTCAAGGTCTTGGTTATAGGACTCTTTTCCAATCTGCATATTTATTACATTCTTTTATTTACCTGTTATTATTGACTTAATTCTACTATTAATATAAACATAACTAATACATTTAACATCCAGACCTCCCAAGCAGGTCGGGACGCTTTTTTGAGTCTTGGTCCTCCCCAAGGTTTCTTCCTTACAACTTTTGCAGAGTTTTTCCTTGCCACTGTTGCCCTAGGTTTGTTCAGTTTGGGATTTGATTCTATAAACGTGAATAAGACGACTCCGATTAAATCTAGAAATTGTATATGCTAGATAAACAGTCTTAGTCGAGTCTTTAGTGACTTTAGTATTTAGTGCATGATTCCTAGTCAAGTTTTTAGTGAGTTTTAGTGAAGTTTTAAGTCTTTAGTAAGTCGTAGTCAAGAGCCTTTGTAAAGTCGAGTCTCTAATCAGTCCTAAGTTTGTAGTCTTTAGTGTGTGGTTCTTAGTCACGTTTTTCTTCTTTGGACTCTTTAGTGAGTCTTAAGTATTTAGTGCATGATTCTTAGTCAGGTTTTGAGTCTGAAGTTTGAATAAAGACTTAAGGCTTTAGTGTGAGTCTTTGTAAAGTCAAGTCTCTAATGAGTCCTAAGCTTGTAGTCTTTAGTGCGTGATTCTTAATCGAGTCTTTAGGCTTTAGTGGCTTTTAGAGTCCTAGTCACGTTTTGCTTCTTTAGAGTCTTTAGTGAGTCTCGAGTTATTTAGTGCATGTTTCTTAGTCAAGTTTTTAGTCAGTTTTAGTGACGTTTTGAGTCTTTACTAAGTCTAGTCAAGGCTTTAGTGAGAGTCTTGGTTGAGTCTTTAGTCTTAAAAAAACACGAGTTTTTAGCTGAGTCGAGTATTTACTGTCTGATTCTTAGTCACGTTTTTCTTCTTTAGAGTTTTCAGTGAGTCTTAGTTGAGTTTTGAGTCTTTGGTGCATGAGTCCTAGTCAAGTATTCAGTCTTAGTGAAGTCTTGAGTTTTTAGTGTGTCTTGGTAAGGTCAAGTATCTAATGAGTTTTAGTCAAGTTTTAGTCAACTTAAGTGTTTGATTCTTAATCGTCTAAATAACGCGATTCTAAAGTCTTAAGGCATTAGTGTGGGAGTCTTGGTTGTGTCTTTGATCAAGTCTTTAGTCTTAAACAAGGGTCTTAGCTGAGTCAAGTCTTTAGTGTGTGATTCTTAGTTACGTTTTTCTTCTTTCGTCTTTAGCCAGTCTTAGTTAAGTTTTGAATCTCTAGTGCATGGTTCTTAGTCGAGTCTTTAGCGTGTGATTTTTAGTCACGGTTTTCTTCTTTCGTCTTTAGCCAGTCTTAGTTGTGTGATTCGTCGTCACATTTTTCTTCTTTAGGGTCTTTAGTGAGTCTTAGTTGAGTCTTTAGTATTTAGTGCATGATTCTTAGTCAAGTTTTTGTTTTTAGTGAAGTTTTAAATCTTTAGTAAGTCGTAGTCAAGGCTTTATTGCGAGTCTTTGTGAAGTATCTAATGAGTCTTAGTCAAGTCTTAAGTCTGTAGTCTTTAGTGTGCGATTCTTAATCGTCTTAACGCTTTAGTGTATGTCTTAGTTGAGTCTTTAGTTTTAAACAGGAGTCTTAGCTGAGTTGAGTCTTTGGTTTATGTTTCTTAGTCAAGTCTTGAACCTTAGCGAGTTCTTGGGTCTACAGTGAGTTTTAGTTAAGTCTTAAGTGCGTAGTCTTTAGGTTCCTGATGAGAGGCTGAGGCAGGACTGGAAGAGGAAATGAGCTGCTTTGTCAGCTGCATCGCTGCACTCTGTCGATAGGATTCAGGAGGAACTGGGCAAATGATTTAGTAGGGTGCAGTTTAACCACAAAACCACCGAGCTCAGGGTTTTTTTTTTGTTTTAAGAGCAGGTTAGAAATCTGACGAGGTTTTTCTAATGTGATCTGGGGACACACTTTCTGTTTTCTGTCCTCCTCCCAGATGCAGCAATGTTTATGATTTACACTAACATTTTTATTTAACACAACCTGCAAAGACCAAAGGGTTTCTTCTTCACGTTGGACGTTGTGTTTTTGTTTTGTTTTTTTTAAGTATGCAGACTGTTTGGAACTCTGCGTCTCAACCAAAAAGGATTCATCTTTAGAAGAGACCATGACGGCGTGGACAAGACGCAAGCATCAAGACTCGAGGTCTAGTCTTTGGCCGTTTTCCATGTTACCATAGCTCCCTGGGGTCTTCATCAAATGTCTGTGATGTGATTCGGTCTAAATCAGGATCAGGACCAGGACCAGGACCTTCTCACTCGTGTCAGGTTAAATAACTGGAGTTTTAGAGAGTTAGTCCGGGTCTTAGGGAATCGAATCATACGCACCCGACTCTACAAACACGAACAAAGACGACTTGAATGAAATCTAAACCGTGTAACTTAGTCGAGTCTTTAGCGATTCCTATTCCAGTCTTGAGGTTTTAGTGAGTCTTGAAGTCGAGTCTTAAGTCTGTAGTCTTTAGTGTGCGATTCTTAATTGTCTTAAGGTTTTAGTGTACGAGTCTTGGTTGAGCCTTTAGTTTTAAGCACGAGTCTTAGCTGTGTCGAGTCTGTGTGATTCTTTAGAGTTTCAGGGACTCTTAATTGAGTCTTGAGTCTTTAGTGCATGATTCATAGTGAAGTCTTGAGTCTTTAGTGAGTCTTAACTCTGTAGACTTTAGTGAGCGATTTAGTCACTTCTTAAGAGTCTTTAGTGAGTCGTAGCTACGTTTTAAATCTCTACTGCGTGATTCTTAGTTGCGTAGGATTTTTCTTTAAGCTTTAGCGAGTCTTAGTTGAGTCTTGAGTATTTAGTCCATGATTTATTTTTAAACACGAGTCTGTGTGAGATTCTTAGTCACGTGTTTCTTTTTTAGATACTTTACTGAGTCTTACTTGAGTCTTGGGTTCATGATTCTTAGTTAAGTCTTGAGTTTTTAGTGAGTTTAGTGTGTGATTCTCATTTCAGTCACATTTTTCATTTTAAGTCTTTAGGGAGTCTTAGTCGAGTCATTAGTGTGTGATTCTTAGTCACATTTTTCGTTTTTAGTCTTTAGGGAGTCTTAGTCGAGTCATTAGTGTGTGATTCTTAGTCACATTTTTTGTTTTTAGTCTTTAGTGAGTCTTAGTCGAGTCATTAGTGTGTGATTCTTAGTCACATTTTTCGTTTTTAGTCTTTAGTGAGTCTTAGTCGAGTCATTAGTGTGTGATTCTTAGTCACATTTTTAGTTTTTAGTCTTTAGTGAGTCTTAGTCGAGTCATTAGTGTGTGATTCTTAGTCACATTTTTCATTTTTAGTCTTTAGTGAGTCTTAGTCGAGTGATTAGTGTGTAATTCTTAGTCTCATTTTTCATTTTTAGTCTTTAGTGAGTCTTAGTCGAGTCATTAGTGTGTGAGTCTCATTTTTCGTTTTTAGTGAGTCTTAGTGAAGTCTTGAGTTTTTAATGAGTTTAGTGTGTGATTCATAGTCAAGTTTTTCTTCTTTAGTCTTTATCGAGTCTTAGCCGAGTCTTAAAGATCTCGATAGGATCCATCCTGTAGGCCGTGTTTGCGGGTGCATGACGTACTCCTGACTGTACGATGACACGAATGCTCTGAACTGTAAAGACTAAAACATTTCCTGCAGCACAGAAAGCTAAGCGCATGTACAGGCCTAGAAAAAGGGCAGAACCCGAGGGGCGTGTGCGGGCAAATGTAACGGCCATAGCGCAGGAAGCAGCGTTTTGCAGGGCGTAGTTAACACTTCTAAACAGCAGATTTGTTCAAAGTGCCTCGCGAGGCCTAGGAGAAAAATAAAAACAAGCCAAAACCGCACAGCCTGGAAGATCAAACGCAGAAAAGGTGCAGAAAAAGTTCAAACCAGGCCATTCAACCCTGCCTCCATTTCTTCCTTCCTTCCATCCATTCATCCATCCATCCATCCAAACCCCGGCACAGAGCTGGCACAGAGCTGGCACAGAGCTGGCACAGAGCTGGCACAGAGCGCCAGTCTAACGCGGGTCTCACCTCATGTTTGAGCTCGGAGATCTCGTCTTTCAGGTCTCGGATGTACTGGCTGGAATCGGTGTTGTTCAGCTGCCCCTTTACTCGCCCTTCTTCCTTCTGAGGGACGGGAGAGAAAAGCAACATGGAATCAATCCCAGGGAGAACATACCAAACTCTGACCAAGACTCAAAAAAAAACAAAAAAAGGCACTCGGACACCTGGAAAACGTGACTCTCAGCTGTCAAACTATTAACGGAACGGCGACTCAAACTCAAATAAACGCTCGCTTCCACCGCCGAAAAGCACCCTCTGAACAAGCAGAGCATTTGGCCTTAAAGCGGATGGGCTACAGCAGCAGAAGCACGCCGAGTTTCCCTCCTATCAGCTCCTAAGAACTTTTTACGGCCTCGGTTTTGTTCATTCCGAGAATAAGCAGGAACTTTACAGGCTGTAGGTTACAGGAGAAACGGGCCCTGTCCCAAACGCAAACGTCTCAAGTCGGGCGCCCCCCCGCAGACCAGACAGCAGGGTGCGATTTGTGTCATTTATTCGCCAAGGGCTTTGTCCGTGGGAACGAATGAAGAAGAGGATGCAAGCGCCAACATAAAAAAAAATAACCCCCAAGTGCATCGATCTGGTTTTCGTCGACAGAAACGGGGGTCGACGAACATTTCGGGGCCAGCAGCTCCCAAAACGGGAAAAAAAATAAATAAATTAAAAAAAAAAAAAAAAAAAAAAAAGAATCGCCACATTTGGCATGAAATGCTCACTGCTGTGCTCCTTTTAATTTCCAAAACAGATTCAAATCTGCTCTGACTCAGAGCGCAGTCGAGATCTGAATACGGGTTTCCTACAGGTTTCGGCGCGCCTGCCTGAGCACACGTCCCTCCCTCAGAAGCGAAAATCTGTGGTACGTTCTGAACGAGGTGAAAGTGCAAAAGCATTCTGGGTTACGCAGGGGGAGCCGGGGCGCTGCTAACAGTGACGTTGGACGAAGTCGGGGCAGTTCGCGGCAGGGCGAGTGTGTTTACGTGAGGCCCGATGCCCTGGGGAGAGGAATGGCTGCCGCCTCAAACTGCCACACGTGGTGTTTACGCGCCACGCCATCTGCAAACGCTCACAAACAACGAGCAGGGCGGCAGACACGGGGCACGGCCCAGCACTGAGCCAGTCAACACAAACACGAGTGAGCGGGCGTCTGCAGGCTCTCGGATAGGCCGCGGGATGACGAGGGGAGGGATCAGAAACGATTACCCCCCTCCCCAAACCCCCCTCCCTCCACCACCCAGCCGGTGCCAGCGATAAGGGCGCGGCCGTTAGCAGACTTCCTCCCGCTCAGCTGTAGAGAGTCGGCAGGTGGCAGGCTGTGGCCGGGGGACGTCAAACGGCTCTGACTAATGCCTTCCTCAGCCCTCCAGCCCAAAAACACGACCTACGTGAAGAAAACAATAAATAACGGGCGCCGGGACGGAGGGTCCACCTGTTTTAGAACCTGCTAGAAAAGAGCTCAGTAACGTGTGAAGGTCAGAGAGGATAAATGGAGAGAAAGAAGGAAAAAGATCAAAGGAACGAGCGATAAAGGCGAGGGGGGAAAAAAAAGGAAAAAGCAAAGACTGCTAGAGAGAAAGAAATTAGGAGAGAAAAGAAAAGAAAAGAAAAGAAAAAGGATGGGAAAGAAAGAAAAGAAAGAAATCGGTGGATGCTAAAAAAAATAAAATAAAATAAGAGGAAAGCAATGAAAAGAAATAAAAAGCAATAAAAAGCTATTAACGATAAAGAGAAAAGGAAGGAATTTTACAGTGAATAGCGTTTTTTGTCTTGGGGTTTGAATGAGTCTTTGGGGTTTTAGCGGTTTAAAATGAGTCTTTGGGGTTTTAGCGGTTTAAAATGAGTCTTTGGGGTTTTAGCGGTTTAAAATGAGTCTTTGGGGTTTTAGCGGTTTAAAATGAGTCTTTGGGGTTTT
>JAUZST010008413.1:0-13582 GCA_034779995.1 Parotocinclus haroldoi
AAGCGTCGATCTGCATAACACACACACACACACACACACACACACACACACACACACACACACAGAGTTCTGGTAAACACGTTTTTTGGGGACGTCCCCTCCACCTTAACCTCAGTAACCTAAAAAATCTTTTTTTTTTCTCATTTGGTCTTCCAGAACAATCCAGATTTGGAGCAGGGAAAGGTTTGGTCCTCACAATGATATGTAAACTTGCACGCGTAAACACACCGAGCACACAAGGATTAAGATTTGTAATTATTTTAATGATCTACAACACCCTGACCGGCTATGAAGCAAACCCATGATGACATAAGCAACAATTTGAGAGTTTGAAGCCTCCTAATATAGATGCCAGTACGTGTAGGTGTGTGTGTGTGTGTGTGAATATATAAGTTTATATATCATTGCGGGGACATTTCCGATCCCGGAAAATAAAGCTGGCAAAATCCAGCTTTTGAAAAAAAGAAAAAAAACCCCATAAAACCCAAAAGAGGCCTTACAGCAACCACGTCCCCACTATGCCATGAAGACAAAGTTTTGCGTGTGTAAGATGATGAGAGCGGTGTTTAGGTGACTTCACGCCATACGGGAGTCACAAACATACTCTCAGACGCTCATCAGGGGGGAAAATAACAGGCCGAGCGACACACACTCCTGTCCCAAATGAGGCTCCCGGTGTAAACAAACAAAAGCAGGCTATTTATATCTGATTTGATTTCGTTTCGCATGTCACACAGTCCCGTAGCGGGGTGCGGGGTGGGGGGGGGGGTGGGGGTTGGTGATTCAGGCAGCTCCCTCTGACATCACGTTTCCAAAAGGACCTGGGTTCAGCCGATAATCCCTTATAGACGACGAGCGATTACCTCGAGGCACGTGTAAACAGCTTGTGAAACAATAGATGTGTGTAACGTCTCGTAAATAGATTCCTCACAAAGAATAACCTTAGCTTAACGGAGACGCCGCGTCTGCCGCGGACGAGTGAGTAATCGGGACAGATTTAACGACGGGAAACTCGTTAGGGCCTTCAGCTCAAACGTTTACCTTTAGCAGCCCCGCTATCCTAACGGATTTTACTGATCCAATCCAAACAATCGTGGTTTAAGGGCCTTGCTCTGGCAGCCAACAGTGGCAGCTCGGCAGAGGTGGGATCCGAACCCTGGAAGGCTCACAATCGGCTCCCAAACTCTGCTTGTAATGAGCACGGAGGACAAATTTAGTCTCAAGCAGCAACAGCATCGTTCGTTATTCGTGATTCCCCGTGCGTCGCTGAACTAACTTTTAAACTTTCTTAGTTTAATGCTGCATCCTAATCGACAAGTAACTACATTTTCTCTTTTCTTTTCCGAGCTGGACTTTCCCACTGAGGACTCGACATCCTAAAGTGACTCCGGACAAAATATTTAACATTTTTTAATTTACCTGTTGTTATTTACTTAATTTCTTCCTCAAGAAAGCCCTAGGCTTGCTCTATTCGGGCTTGGCCTTTTAAGGGAACAATGTTAATGTGCGTAAAAAGCATCAAATCAAATCCGAGCCCAAAAAAAAAACTTTTTTAAATGCTGACGTGACTGAGATAAATAAATAAGAAAGCAAACAAATAAACTAAATACGAGCGTTAATTATTAGAAAAGCCTCCTGCACGGATGCACTCGTCCATCTTGGCTGTTGCTATGCCAACGCCGGATCGAACACCGTCCGAAAACTCACGTTTGGTCTAGAAAATCGTTATTGTACACAAAGCTCGAATTAGTTCAGTTTCTTCGGGACGAATCGTATGGGGGGGAAAAACCCACCAGCACGTCTTAAGCTTCAAGGCTTCAGCTTCAACCCGTCAGTCCTACCGACAACGACCGAAGGTGAAAGAAGCTCTGACATAAGGCAGAGCCCCCGAGCCTGACAGACACATGACCTTTAGGTAAGAGCATTTATCATTTGTGCTAATGGAACAGTAAGTAGTTCATCAGAGAAAACTCGACATTCTACGTCTATTCTCAACTAACTGTACGAGCTAAACGTTTACAGAAAACTCTGTGTGTGTGTGTGTGTGTGTGTGTGTGTGTGTGTGTGTGTGTTTGGTTGTACAGGAGCAGAAATGTCTAATAAAAGCAGTAAATTTTTAGTCTTGTGGGAGAAACATTAAACATTCCCAGATGTTTTGGTGCCTGAAAACATCTGTAACGACTCAGACAGCTGGAGTGATTAGACTATACTCTCTCTCTCTCCCTCCCTCTCTCTCTATACTCTCTCTCTCTCTCTCTCTCTCTCTGTCTGTCTGTCTCTCTGTGTGTTTGGACAATTTTCACTCCCATCACGGCTCTGAAACGGCTTTAGTAAAGCTTATAAACGACGCTGGCCCTCAGACCGAGGATAAAATGGCAGCACTGGCGCTATCTCAGAGCTCAAAACTTTGTAGTTGCTCCGGTTCGTGAGGAAACGCCCGATCCTGTTACCTTTCTATCAAACATCCTCACACAAACATGAACGTCGGTTCGAATGTGAGCAGGACGATAAGAATAAGAGGAGCTGTGACTTACGATGAATAACTATAGAAAATAATCGTTTAGCCTCAAAAAAAAAAACTAAAGATAAAAATAATGGAGCAGAGGATTTGATTAGAGTAATGCAGGACAGGTGAGAGGAATCAATACCGGAAGAGTGTAGCGGGGTGTCAGAAGATCCGGGACGGTCTCCGGGGACTTTGGGTGTAACGTAACGAAGGATGAGCCTAAACGATAACAGAGAGCAATCGAGAATAACAGTCTTTAGACTTCGTCACCGGAGCAGCTTACCGAAAAGGGGTTTGGGGCTGCAACGGAGAAGACCCGGACCCCTCCGGACCTCATCGAGGAGCCTGAGCGAGCCAACAGTAACCGATCAGAAGATCAGACGAGGTGGGGAATCTCTAAAAAGCTGAAGCCGGAGGCGAAATCGCGAGAGACGCAAAGCAGGCCGGGGTAAAGGGAGCAACGGCAGCCGAAACGAGAAAAGATAAAAGCATGAACAAACGTTCTTTAAATTACACGATGCTTTTTTGGCTTAAGCCGCCTCTGCCTGCTCATTTATGTAGACAAAAGAGATCTGTAATCACCGTCATCATTTAATTAGGGGTTCTCATAAAAACAGAGGTATTAAAATGCGAACGAAAAAAAAAAAGCCTTTCAGTTTCAGTTTCGCCCAATAACTTTTCTTTGTAGCACGTATGGGCGCATCGCTAGGACTTTTACACACCCTTTTACATATCGTTATTGATGAAATCCCAGGAAATATCGATATATCGTCGAGACTACACACTCACACGCTCTGAACCGACACCCTGTAGGAACAAGGCTTTGTGTGAGAGACACGGTACGAGGATCACTAAAACTACGCAGGATAAGGTGTCCTTGTACATGTTTTTGCCGTGAGCCCACCTTCTCTCTCTCTCACACACACACACACACACACACACAGACCCCTAAATGGGCCTCACTTGGCTACTCAGTGCACTCTCATTTCCTGACAGGAAACAAGAATCTCTCTGTAACAGAAAAATTATTATTAAACCTTAAGTAGGCCGAGATTGTAAAAATAAAAGCGCTTTTAGTACGCCCCCACGCTTACACTACTTAGTACAAAGTTAAAGTGGCTCACTGCGACTCAAACGAGACGTTTAAAGGGTCAAACACGGACGAGTTCGGACGAGATTAGAGACCTGGGCAAGAGGCGCGAATGCAAATCTTGTTTGGATTGAGATTATGCAAAGCGCTGTAAACATAAGGATTGTTATTACGTACGTGGCGCCTGGCGTCTTCCTATAATTCCTATCATTTATTCAAACAGCAGCAGATCAAACTCTCAGCTCTTTCTTACTCTTCAGGGGGGGAAAGTGGCCCGAATCTGATCCAAAGCTCATATCAGTTTGTTCCACTCGACAGGTCGTTCAAATTTTCTGATTAATAGAGATCCAGACTGGTGAGGCAGAACGGATCCGGGACGGGTTCTCACATCTCTGAAATGCCCAGTAGGGGTTAGATTTTATTGGCTGGAAATGGGTGATGGGATCATCCCTTCGTTTTGAAAGGAAGTTACTAGAAGCCACCACGTAGCCGAACTCCTGGACGTCCCACAGGGTTTTTGAAAGGGGGCAGGAGCAGTCAAGAACAGTCACCCCACTAATTCTCACCCAGCCAGTGGGACGGGACAGTACCCGGACTCAAGGATCACGACTAGGAACCGAGACCAATCCGAAATAAATAGGAAACAATTACAGAGAAAACCAAGCGAGTTTTAAAGTTATCATTACTACTTACATTATTTACTCTTCTCACAGCAACCGTCTGGATTCATGGTTATAAACGTGTGTATAAATATCCTGTCTGTTTTTACGAAGTCTCATACACACACACACACACACACACACACACTCGTCGTGTCTCATTAGAGATTTCCGCTGCGCCTCGGATAAAAATATCCAGAGCAGTGACAGATTCGGTCCTGAATCATAACGTGCTTAGTCGTGCTGGATTTATTTAGCAGCCATTAGCAGAAGTAAGCGCGTACACACACACACACACACACACACACACACACACTTCTTGCTGTCAGAGCACTCATGGTTTTAATAACTAAAAAAACAGAGCTCACAGGAAAAGAAAAACATTTGGTGCTATTTCCAGAACATCCTGTACGCCTGCACGTTCTGAAGAAAAGACGAGCTCAGAAAGCAGGACCCTTTCTAAAAAACGCTTTGTTAAATATTTATTCTTTCATTCAATTGTTTTTATGGATCGGTTTGAATTCTAATCCATTTGAGTCGCTCTATAAAGCAGAAAAAAAAAAAACACAAAGCAGAAAAACAAAAACAATGATTAGCACTATAAATATAAATCTCATCATCGTTACTGAACTGTGCTCACGTCTGAACATGCGCACACACGCACGCACGCGCACGCACGCACACACACACACACACACACACACACACACAAACTATAAAGAGCTACAGTTATTCTGTGGATCACCAATAGCTGGGTGACACATCATCGTTAAATTTAAACTCCCAGGATAGTTCGAGTTACTTAATGAAATATATTTAGGAAGAAAACAAACACAAGGCAAGTATAAACACTCAACATCATCAAAATAACAATTAGGGATGTGCTGCAATCACGACAACTGAAAAATAACTACTGATAACAACTAAATCCCACACTCCCATTCTCAACGTTTTCATATTTATTACTTTATTTATTTCTATATATTACTGTGTTATTAGTTATAGCTTTATATTCTCTATTCTATTATATATGTTTTATTTATATACTACTGTTTTATAAGCTATATTTTTTAGATTCTCTACTTTATTATATATATATATATATATATATATATATATATATATATATATAAACTACTGTATTATTACCTATAGTTTTTATAATCTAATTTTATTATATTTTTAATTTATTGATTTATATACTACTATTTTATTAGCTATAGTTTTATATTCTCTATTATATTATATATATTGCTTTATTTATATAAATACACTACTGTATGATTAGCTATAGTAATATAGCTAGTAATTGTATATATATATATATATATATATATATGTATGCGCACACACACACACACACACACACACACACACACTACTATATTATTAGCTATAGTTATATATTCTCTATTTTATTACATATATTGCTTTATTTATATATGCACTACTATATTATTAGCTATAGTTTAGATGTAAGACACAAACAAACAAGCCGTAACAAAAAGCTTACACAATAATAGATGAGGATCAGATGAGGATAACCAGGGAGAAAACCTTCAACATCTGTTTCATCTGGGCTCTGGATTGCTGGTGGCATTACAGACTGGCACCTTGGTGGCACTGATCTCACGGCTGAACTCAGATTGGACTATTTACAGATTTCTATTTTATATCTGAAGCCCAGATACGCGATTATACCGATTATCCACCGTATTCTCACCACAGACATTTGTGCTGCCTGTATCTGTAAATGTGAGCAGCTTTTACAGCCTGTCTGTTATATTTACAAAACGGAACGTAATAGGAATTCAGAACCTCTGTGTGTGTGTGTGTGTGTGTGTGTGTGTGTCTCACCTCGGACTGGAAGCCCTGTAAGAGTGGAGCGATGTGTTCGTGCAGCTCCTGCAAATCACACAGTGAGAGCATAAAGAGACGGTGACAGAGCAACGTGCACAGACAGACATAACAACGTTTAGCACTCGTACTCACCGACTGCCAACAACACTGAGAGGAGATTCCCAAAAAAACAGCTGTGTGTGTGTGTGTGTGTGTGTGTGTGTGTGTGTGTGTGAAAACACACAGCTGGATCTCTGCTTACTCTACAGCTGACATTTCTGTAAGCCCCAGCAGCACATGAGCCACGTGACGAAAAGGAAACATCTTACTGCATGTGCTTTTAACATTTTAACACACACACACACACACAAACCACATGCATCACTTTGCAGCTAGGTTAACTGTACTAAGGCCGTGCATTTTTTATGATTTCATGTTTTATTTGAGCTGTTTTTCTTGCTCAGGCTCCTCCCCCGAACTCAAAGCACAGGTTTAAGGGTGCCCCCGATAGGCGGCACTGGGACCTTAGTCCTTGTTTGTGATGCTTGGCCCTGTCAGAAGACATCATCGGGACTCCAGGATGGGTGAATTATTAATTTATAGGGATGATTATTTTTTATAATATTTACAAAGCTTGAGCCTGACATGTCAACGAACAGGACAAATTAAAAAAAACGACGGGCTCTCTCTCAGTATTACTTAATCTGACGTATTGTTTCTGTTGCCATTTTTTTTTGCGTTTGCACCGATAGAGAGCCTGTATGGAGGGATTAAATCAAGGAGGTGTTAGGTCTGAGCTCCTCTCTCTCCGCTCTTTCCTCTCGTTTCTTGAGCAGATTTTTTTCCTCCCTCAGCGCTCCGTGTCTCTATAAATAGCCGCCGCTTCACAAACCTGCTCATCAGAACTAATGGATGAAGAAAGGAGCTTTTAATCCCTCTGTTCGTCTCTTTAACCCTTTCCTCTCCTCCGTTTCCCTCCTCCATCAGTGTCACCGCTCTGTAGCTCTTAAACCAGAAGCAGGCGTCTGAATTCTCCCGAATCAAAGGAACTAAGGATTGAAGCACAAATCGGACAAGCCATCGTGTTCCTCCCGTCCAGCTCGCTAACCTTTAGAGGTATCATTTTGCCCCTGTACTGAGCAGAAAACGTCGAAAGCACCTTCCGTTCCCCCTACACCGACACCCAAAATAAATAAATAAAAATCAGACGGAAATGTATAATTCAAGCAGCACCTGGCCTGGTCCAGTCTAACCAGTTTAGACCAGTTTGTGCAAACCACAACCCCAGCACCTGTTATCCACAAAATCAAAAATCTACAAATCTAGAAGCTCGACCCAGGACCTGGATGGAGACAAACTTTGACCGTCGTTCCTTTTGCTCTCGTTTGTTTATTGGAGTGTCGGGGGCTTTTTAAGACGGGAGCGAGCCATATTCCCGAAGGGCCAATTTAGAGCAGACAATTAACCCAAGTTCATTTGTATCATAAATACAAATCTGGCAACCTTTAAGGATTACTGGTGGAAGCTGAGCTTATCTGATTAATTGATGAAAATCAGGTTGGGTACGTTACGTTTCTGACTCGACGCTTAAACATGAACGCTCAGCACACACACACACACACACACACACACACACACACACACACACACACACACAGGCAGACAGTGTGTCATCTTTAAGAACACAGAGATAAACACCATCATGGGAGGGTTTGGGATCTGTAATTAACGACGCGAGACTGCTTTAATTACTAACTAAATTTAAAGCAGGGCTCTGATTTGTGCTCTGACCTCTGATGACAGATTTTCACGCTGCACGGTAAGAGTGTGTGCGCACGTGTGTTTCGGATCGCTTTTAGGAGGATTCTCGGGTGGAGTTTAATCTTTAGCTCGAGCTGATGATGGTATCTCACTCACGATTCTCTGCACAGCAGATTTTTATCCGCCGTTTGTCCCTGAACGTGCATTTTGAGCCGATCTGAAACGACGGAACTGGAAATAAACCCGTCTTTAGATTCACGCGATAAACCTGGATGTTAAAAAACAAAACAAAAACCCTATCGATAGCCAAAGGCCACGTTTGCAAACTCGTACCGCGGACGTTAATAACCAACTGATGGCCAAATTAATAATTGTTCAATAGATCAGGACATTCCTAATACACAACTTGGCATGACCGGTCCTTACACACACTTTTCAGCCTGCTCGGTCAGCGCCAAAGTTTCCACCCTGGCTGTTTTGCCTTCTGGATCTCAGACATTCTGGGGCGTAAATTACAGCACGGACATTTAAACGGGGACGGGAGGCTGATTTAGTGCCGCTCTGCAGACAAAAGGGGGGTTTTCTCTGGGGTTTTTTTTTTTTGGTTTTGTCTTTTTTCGTTGACCCACCCTGGCTGGAGGGAGAGAGCCGCGTCGATTTTCGGCGGGATTTTCCGATCGGCGTCATCGGCGATGATGTAAACGCCGCCGAACGCGTTCCACTGATAAGGGCAAAGGCAGATAGCATAAAGCTGCTTTGAAGGCGAACTGATTTTATCCGGCCGTGTTCTATCTCCTCATCGCGCGCTCTGAGCTCAGTACAGCGTGTTCTCACTGACTGAATGCAGCTAAAGACGATAACCAAAACATACCGCACAGAGAGGGAGTCCATAGCCGGAACCGAGGCCTAAACACTTAATCAAACGTACAACGTGTTCCTGAATCAGAGTCGAGCAGATAAAGAAGTGTATGGTGTCTCCACATTACTTTTTTAGATTTGTACTGAAGCCGTGGAATTGACGTAAACAGGGAACAAACAGATTATCAGCATTTCACGACCGACGCCTTCAACATCTGGAACGGCACAACGTCTAAGCCGAGTCTGATTCAGCATATAGGAAACACTTTCTTATATTCTATCATTTACAAACTCCCCGCTATCCAAACTATTCACTATCCAAACGTCCCGTTATCCAAACTATTTACTATCCAAACTCCCTGCTATCCAAACTCCCCGCTATCCAAACTATTTACTATCCAAACGCCCCGCTATCCAAACTATTCACTATCCAAACTCCCTGCTATCCAAACGCCCCGCTATCCAAACTCCCGCTATCCAAACTATTCACTATCCAAACTCCCTGCTATCCAAACGCCCCGCTATCCAAACTCCCTGCTATCCAAACTATTCACTAGCCAAACTCCCTGCTATCCAAACGCCCCGCTATCCAAACTCCCTGCTATCCAAACGCCCCGCTATCCAAACGCCCCGCTATCCAAACTATTCACTATCCAAACTCCCTGCTATCCAAACTCCCGCTTTATCCAAACTCGCCGTTATATAGAAGTATCTTCCTCTCACCTCGGCTGTGTGTCTCTTGATCTCCTGGCTCTGGTCGATGAGTTTTTGCCGTGTTTCTTCGTTCTCATGCTGTGTGTTGGTCAGCGCGGTGAGAGCAGCGTCCAGATCTTTCTGTAAGGAAGACACACACACACACACACAACGTTACACCTCGAACACACACGGAACACACACACACACACACACACACACACACACACACACGTGTTCTATAAGGACGTCGCAATCCAATATTAAATCTGGATCCACTCGTACCGTGAACGTCTGGAGTTCTAAGTTCTCACACACAACGAACACACTCTCAGCACACAGATCTTATCCACGGGCTGCCAAGGTCAAGCTTCCACACACACGCCGCTTTACTGCCGACGCGTACAGGAGGTCAAAGCAAAGGCGAGATTAGGAGCTCAAACAATGAACGGTTTATTAACGGCAAAGGACGTAAAGGCAGGAAGCTCTGAGCTCGGAGCGACTGGATTAAACAGCTTCTCATTTAGGTCATGGAACGTGATTTCAAACACAGCTACTGTTAAAAATAAAGGGTTCACGAATTATAACTGGAGCTGATTGCGTGTAGGCGATAGCATCTGGCCGTGTTTTTAATCTGTTCCATCAACGTTCAGGCCCGAAGCCAGCTCAATTACTAACATTAGGGTAATTCTGAGTTATTACGGGGAACAGTTTGACCCTTTATACTCGGTAAGCGAACGCTGCACGATTACATTCCATACGGAAACACGCCGGGACATCACAGGGCGCCGATGTAAACCTGAACCCTTAGGTACCCCCTGAGCACGTGGCATGGAGTGTGGAGTTTGCATGTTCTCCCCAACGCCTGAGAGGCTTTAGTTTGTTACAGTAACTTTACATAACAAAACTGAACCGTTCTGCAGAAACAGAAGAAGTCAAGCACTGAGGTCACACACACACACACACACACACACACACATTGACCTTCAGATCACCGGCAGGCCTTCCTTTCATTTCAAATCTGTGACCTCTAAAGTCCTAATCAAACACTACGTATTTGAACTCCCGCCCCTCAAGTAGCGCGGCACAAACAATAATAAAATATTTGCGTCCCTGCTATTAAGGGAACGAGGTACGATAAACCACAGGAAGCCAAATATAAAGGCAGAGAAGCAGAGGAGAAGGGCACGTCAGCGAAAATACCGAGCTGAAACTCACACAAAAACTCACGCACACAGACTCGAACCCTGACTCAGCGAAAACGCGCACCTGCGCCGCCGCTGCTCGGCCCCGTTCATTTTTCACCAGCGTTATTTCTGGAAGCGTTTAAACCCCTCCGCCCCCCCCCCCCCATCCCTCCGTTTCCTGTCCTACATGTTGCTGACTGTGAGACAGAACATGCTGACCGTACAGAGACGCCCGGCGTGACCTTCAGCGTCATCGTTTTACATTTTAATAACTACGACGATCTATGGTACCAAGTGTCCAGTAATCAGCAGCTTGTATCGTTGGCATCGTCGGTGCCATTTTTATATCTTTTACATTTACTAAAAGGCACGGCTGAATTTACGAATTTATGCTATCCTGTTACCGGTCACGTGGAATCGCACCAGCATCTCCGCAGACGTTACCTGTAATCGCCGTGTGATCACTAACGATGTTATTTCATGACCTGTCATCCAACCCCCCCCCCAAAAAAAAAAAAAAACGCTAAAAAAAATAACATACTGAAGAATCAAACGAGTTTCTCAGTTCTGTTTTTGCTGTTGCAGGTTCAGTTTCGTTTATTCGACCTGCTCTGTCAAACACACAAACCACCAGCGTTCCCCAAAACGCCGAGTCAGATTCATCTAACATCTGGGGCAACAGCGGCAAGGTAAATCCTACATGTTATAAGGTAGAAGCCTTGCTATAACCAAAACCCGAGCTGCTTACAGCCTGGACATTTTACAAAGCAAATAGAAATATTTTGTTGCAACAACAAGAGGATTTATTTTCTGTAAATGATGACTGGTTAAAATAGCAGGTAGATTTGATTCATTAGACTAATTATCAAACAAAGAAAACAGGTTTCAAATCATTTCTAAACAAAACAATCCCAACAATAAACAATAACCAAGGAAAAGTCTAGCTTTCACGCGTTTTAGTTCAATGAATTCGATTTAGTCCAGGTGATCCCCTATAGATATATATTATATTATATAAATATTAATATTACAATATTCTCTGTTATATAAAACTAGGATGGAGACTATTAAACCTTTGGTATATTAGAATACTAAAATAAACAGACACACAGGTATTTTTTTAAATAATAATAATAATACAATGAAAATTAAAAACAACAATAATAATAATAATAATATATAACCCAGGGCTGTGAGAGAAACGATACGATGTGAAATCTGAAAATCCTGCTCACACTACACTCTCCTCAGAACTGCACTTTCTCATCTGCACACGTGTGTGCGCGTGTGTGTGTGTGTGTGTGTGTGTGTGTGTGTGTGTGGGGCCGACTTTTGGCAACCTGTGCATGTGTGTGTGGTGTGTGTGTGTGTCTTTTTCCCCGACGAGCGTTGTAGTGAAACAGGAGCTTGTGACGGGCTAACCACAAACCAGACCACACACACACACACACACACACACACACACACAAAATCGCAGACATCCAAAATGTGTAACCAGACGTATTTAATACCCACAAAGGGAGATTACAAACATTTCTAATATAAACCAGCTTTACTTACGTTACACTGAACATTCATAAATATTATTAATAATTAATAACGATTAGTAATTGATCATCACATCCTGATCCAGTCTGACGGGGGCTCAGGATTAAAGACCTTCCTGGGAATCGAACCCTCAGGCTTGAGCTTAGAGCCGAGTATCTTAACTGCTGTACCATGAGGGTTGAGTTTAAATCCCTTGTGATAAATTAAATATTTATACATCATTTAGCACTCACCCTTATCCAGAGCGACCTACAGTTACTACAGTCTTACAGTCCAAGCAATTGTGGGATAAGGGCCTTTCTCAGGGACCCCGCTGTGACGGAGGTGGGATTTGAACCCTGGCCCTTCTGGTCCATAGTCCAGTACCTTAACTGCTAGGCTACCACAGGCTGAGATCTCTGGTTTAAGGACATTTACGATTAAACATTTGCAAGAAGCGTTTTAATTAAAAGTTTTAATTAAAGTTTTTATATACACACATATATATATATATATATATATATATATAAAGCTTAAGAGAAAGGTTTGTTTCTTTCATTTGCAGTTTGGTTCAGCGTTGTGTTCACATGATATTTAATTACACTCTCGTTTTAATAAACATTAACGTTACAATAGCAAAACTGAACTGTGCTTTTGATTTTCTCTCACCCTGTGATGCCTGTACGTCCCAAAATAGAACAATGTTCCATCAGGGTTTGTTAGATTCAATCATAACGTCAATTAACACAAAAAAAAGCACAATCTTAGAAAGAACAAATCGTTACGAATCTTTTAGGCGCTCTCGGTTATCTCCGTTAAGTATGTCCGTACGCTTTCGAGTGAAGATCTTTAGAATAATAACAGGAACAAAATAAATCTGTCTTATATTCGTTTCAACTGCAAACCGTCACCTTTCCTCAAGGAACGTAAATTTTTTTTTTTTCAGTTCATCTCTAAGAAAACATTCAATTACACGTGTTTTTTTGGGGCTAAAACGGAAAGAACTGCACCTCAAAAAGTCGGCCGTGGACCAAAACCACCTGATACCAGTGACGGATGAGTGCACGGCTAACGGTTTGTTTTAAAAAAGTCTCTTTCTGCGTCTGTCCGTCCTTCTGTCTGCCTTTCTCAATCTGCGTCTCTCTCACACACACAGTTTGTAATTCACAGCTACTTGTCTCTGAGTGCTTCCAGATGTTTGCGAGCAGCGGCGAATAAAGCAGCGCCGTGGGACTCCTCGGTCTGACACGGTAACGACGCGGCGCAGCGCTTCGCTCACATTAACGCGCCTTAACGTACACGTACAGGTCCGTCTGAGAGCAGGACCGAAAACCTTGAATTACACAAACCACAACTAAAATTACTCAAAGTGATAAACCGTCAACAGAGACAGAGAGAGAGACAGAGAGAGAGAGACAGAGAGAGAGAGAGAGAGAGAGAGAGAGAGAGAGAGAGAGAGAGA
>JAUZST010008414.1:0-13581 GCA_034779995.1 Parotocinclus haroldoi
CTCTCTCTCTCTCTCTCACACACACACACACACACACACACACACACACACACACACACACACACACACACACACATACACAAAGAGTTTTGGTAAACATGGCATTATGATAACTTTCCACAGACAGGAGGATTATATGACATGCATCCCTAACTCCTTACCTTCAACTTAATTTTTTGCCTTTGTTTTTAAATAAAAAAGTACAAAGAGCGATTTAGCTTATAAAAAAATAGCAAAATATCCATATAAGGTAAAAAATATTCAACGTTCGTGTCCTTCAGGTGACATATGGTCTACACTACAAGTACAGTATAACAAATAGGTGGTCACTCATGCACATACAACAAACAAGTTTGTATTACTGTATTTGTTAAATAGTAGTTACATTACACCAAATTCCAATACATGAACCCCCCCAAAAGATATATATATATATAGGGCTTCATTTTGTAAGTTGCACTTTTTTGTGGATGGAAACTTTTTACTAAAATTTTTGTTAAAGAGGACTGGTCAATTGTCCTTAAAATTTAAGAAATTCACATTTTGCTCCTGGTTTTCTACCTAATTCCATTTGCTGTGTATATTTATGAGAGAACTAAATTAAATAATTTAACAGTAATTGTTATACTTATATGTAAAATATAAACAATATAAAACATATTTTTTCAAGAAACACTACAGCAGATTACATCCATAAACATGTTTTTAGCACCTGGTTGTGAGGACTGTTTGCAATGGCAAGTTGTAATATAGATTCCTTTACATTTTTAACTTCTAGGTACTGGCTGTGTTGGGGCATTTGGCACTATTATAACAGTTATAATAATATATTTACTTATGGAACAATCTTCTGTACAAGAACATCTTGATGCCTACGTGCCAATCAGCATGGTATGTGTGGAATGTTGACTGAGGACATATTTTGTGAATGGAACACTGAGATCAATTGTCAAGATAGCTTGATTAATGGACATTGCAATAATAAATGATTTGTACATCTTGAACTTTGTCTGAGAACATGCTTGAACTTTGCTCCAAAATGATGCACTATATAAAGTACAAATTAGCTTTAGAAATGGATGTCGAAATCTAATTTCGGTTTCTGTAAACGATCCTGTTTTATCAGATTTCAGTATGCAGAATCTGATGAGCACTGAACATGAGCACAAATGTAAAAAAGGAGTATTTATTTGTGTAGACCAAAAAATAATAATATGATTATTTGTCAAATCATCATACCCTGTCTATATATATACTTTAATAAATAGAATAATATTATTTATAAATGTATAATAATATATAAATAAAATAAAGTAAAAATATATTTATTATTTATAATAAATTGAATAATTATAATCTTATTAGTTAAGTAATCTACCTATTATCCCATTTTATTTCTGCATTATAAAGGTGTTCAAATTTTAAAGTTTTAATTATGGAATTAAACCTGATGTTACCTGAGGATTCCACTAGTAGTGATGTACAATGCAAAGTTCAAAATAGCTTTCAATAGGGACACAGCTGTGTAAGGCACACATTAAGAGAAGGATACAAAAAAGGCTTTAACTAGCATTATTAAGAAGCAGAAAGTGTATGGCATCACAAACAAGGAAGCTACCAAGAGGTCAATGGCAACTTGTAAGTCTTTATAACTGAGAATGCATCTATGTCAACAATAAACACTCAGAATAGACAAAGGTAAAGTGCTCCACAGAGGTCAGTATTAGGACCACTATTATTTACACTGTATATGCTACCATTAGGATAAATTATTCATAAACATGACATCAATTTTCTCTGCTGTGCAGACAACACACAGCTGTATTTATCCAACAAAACAAATGATATCAACACAACCAGTAAGACTGAAGATTGTGTAAAGTAAACTACAACCCAGCATGTTCAATTT
The DNA here is from genome assembly GCA_034779995.1 of Parotocinclus haroldoi. NCBI lineage: Eukaryota > Metazoa > Chordata > Actinopteri > Siluriformes > Loricariidae > Parotocinclus > Parotocinclus haroldoi. The sequence continues at coordinate 1,910 of JAUZST010008414.1, forward strand.
CTTCCCAGGATACAGGGTTAGTTATAGTTCCTCAACTAAAATAGAATCACTGCAGGTGAGTGAGAGAGATTTTCTTACCAAGCTCCCAAACTTTGGAATAATCTTCCTGTCTCTGTTCGGGATTCAGACACATTTGCAATGTTCAAGTCTAGATTAAAAACATACTTATTTACTCAAGCTTTTGATTAGTCTTTCTACATGTTAACTGCTCTTCCTGTTGTTTCAACCTAGGTCAAATGCTGCAAGTTGAGACTGCCGTGCCAACAATGCGGCTCCTTCTAGATCTGACAAGGGATAAGTCACTTCTGAGCCTGGGTCCTTCTGAGTCGGGACTGTGGTGGCCTAGCGGTTAAGATACTGGACTATGGACCAGAAGAGTTCAGATCCCACCTCTGAGACAGTTGGGTCCCTGAGCAAGGCCCTTAACCCACAATTGCTTGGATTGTAAGACTGTATTAATTGTAAATCAGTCTGGATAAGGGCATCTGCTAAATAACATAAATGTAAATGAGTCCAGCAAGGCCAAGCGTTGCCTGATTAAAAGATCATAAGATTATACACTTTCTGCTCATCACCAGTATCACACAGAGAAAATGGCCGTAGTCTACCCACCAGTGAGCAATGCATTCATAAAGTTGCCTTTACTATTATAAATGGCCCTCTGCTCGAAACTCAGTTGCCTGATAACCTCTGCTGACATGACTGTTGAATAGTTCTTGTGACAAGTTATGAGATCATTAGACACCTCACACAAACTGCTCGGACCCAGGTTGTTTAATGTGAGCGCAGGCTAGCAGGGAAGTGAGGAGGTACAAGGAACTGGGTATAGCAGGTTCTGGGTCACTCCTAGTAGCATTCAAACAATATGTAGTGTCACCTAGACAAAATCCATTGTAACAAAAGTGATATTTCATACTTCAAAATTAGGTATTCCATAATAAAAATGACCTTCTAATTTGTCAGAGAAGAATATATATAATTGTATATATTTATTTATAGGCGCCTTTCAGGACTCTCAAGGTCACCGTACATAATAAAATCAGAACAAGAGACATCTACATAAAATATATTACATTACTAAAACAGTTAAGCTAATTTAAAAGAGCAGGCTAAAGACTATATGCTGTCCTAAACAGAGTTTTAAGTTTTAAATGTCCAGTCAATATTGCGAATATCAGGAGGGAGACGAGGGGCTGAAAGCTCTGGAACTCAAGGTGGTCAACCAGGCTAGAGGAACAGTGAGAGTATTGGATGATGAAGATCTGAGAGTCTGGCTAGGTCTGTTTATATGAAGGAGAATGGTGAGATATGGAGGGGCGAAACTTAACAGGAAACCAGTGGAGCTGTTGAAGAATGGGGGGTAATTTGATGAATAGATGGGGTTCTACAGATAAGACAAGCAGCAGCATTCTGAACCAGTTGTAAACTATGAAGGGATTTTAGAGGGAGAGCAAACAAAAGAGAATTAAAATAATCCAGGCGTGATGCGGCCAAGGAATGAACCAAAATAGCAGTATAGGGGAAAGAGAAACTAAAGTATTGTCAATCGGAATGAAGAAACTGCAAGGATTGATTTAGATCCAATGAGGAGAACCTCTGTTTTTATCACTGCTAAGTTTGAAGAAATTGGAGGTAAAACCAAAACTTGACTTCCTGTAAACAATCACAAAGGGACGACATCAGAAGAGTGGAAGTAGGTTTTCTCTAAAGGTAGAGCTGGGTGTTGTCTGCATAGCAATGAAACTGGATGTTGTACTTATGAAAGATATGACCTAAAGGGTGCAGATAGATTATGAAAAGAATAGGACCAAGTATTAAACCTTGAAGAACACCTGAAGTGAAGGGAGATGGCTGTGATGTAAATGCCTTTAATTAAATGAAATGAGTGCGGTCAGAGAGATATGAAATAAATCAAGCCAGAGGCTATATATATATATATATATATATATGAATTAATTTTGACGTATCCCTAATCCTATTACGTATCCCTATTTAGGGAATAAATTAGGGCATATATTTACACTAACAATGTGTAGTGTATAAGAGACATGGTTTGCATTATGTCTTAAATTAAATCTAATGTTTTACTGTGCGTTATAACGCACTAGGAGCAAGAACTATTTTTAAATTATTATTTTAAAACTTTTTTGCTGTAGTTGGAGACAGATGCTTTGTCCCGTCAATTGATCTGTTACTTAATCCCATTGACTTCCTTTTGGCTAGTGCACTTAAATAGTGTAGAAAAATCACCAACTCCGACCTGATATGTAGCTAGTGTACTTCTAGAGGGTTTAAGGAAGCATTTGTAGTCCGCCCCATTTCGGTTAAGCGTCTCGTTGCGTGGAAACGGCCTGTACGCGTTACATGCTGGCTTTTAGGTAACGAATGTTGTTTGTTGACTGGACGGTTTCATTTGCAAGTAGTTAATATTTACAAATGTTTTACATATATTTATAGGAAGTAACGATGGTTTCCTGGGATTTAATACGTAAATACAACCCTACAAGAAATATGATTATGAGTAGATCAGAGTCAAAACCATAGCTAACTGTTTGGCTAGCTGACTCCGTCATCTGCGGATAAATATCTGCTTTGATTTAGTGGTGACGTATTAGATACATTTGCTTGTTTGATCACTTTTATCGCTCCGACAGTCTCGTATGACTTGAGGCCACGTTAGCGTCGTAGCTAGAAAAATATCCGAGATATTTATACTCGGCTAATCCAGCTATCCAGCCTCTGGATATCCAACTATAGCATACAGTCCATGAGTGTCTAGCCAGCTATAGCTAATGGATTCCAGTATGGCAGGTGATGTTAAACGTATTCCTGAACTGGAAGAGGAGAAATACGACGCTGATGAGCAGGTGAAGATTATCTGTCTCGGCGACAGTGCAGTAGGGAAATCCAAGTAAGTTCTCCAAGCGTTTTCGACCCCCTCTGTTCAGATAGCAGACCAGCTCAGGCCTGAGATTATATTAGGCCTCGTGCATATGCATTATGCATTATGCATTACGTATTACGTATGTGCACATACACTCACCGATTACTTTATTAGATACACTTTATTGTTTCTACACTTTGTCCATTATACCCGCTCCACATATCATATAGATTATATTTGTAGTTCTGCAATCACATCATGTGATTGATCTGTTATACATAATTTCATAGTTTAATTTAATGGCCAGGAACCACACAGGACAAGCACAGATCAGGTACTATTTGGGTGTTGGATCATCCTCACCATTGCAGTGACTCTGATGTGGTGGTTGTTTGCTAGTGTGTGTTGTGGTGTACAATTGGATCAGACATGCCAGTGCTGCTGGAACCTTAACCCTGTTCTCTCATTGTGCACTCTACTGGCCACATCTACAATATTGCTCCACCTAGTAGATGTAAAGTGAGAGGCAATAGTTCATCTGTTGTTCTAACACAGTTTGTGTTTGTCATTCTCTAGTCCAGCAGCGTTCACAGGATGCTGCTTGCTGGACATTTTTGGTTGGACTGTTGATGTTCAGTCCGGCAGTGACATTGTCCAGGAGGTGTCTAAACCTCAAACAGCACTTTCGTGTATAATCCAATCAGACCAGCACAACACACGCTAACACCACCACCATTACCACGTCAGTGTCTTAAGTGCTGAGAATGAGCTGCCACCTACATGGTACCTGATTTGTGCTGATCCTAAACATTAGAGAACCTAAGATCCTAGCTGTTTTTCCATGCCTGTCTAAATAGTTGTTCATGTTTTACAGGTTAATGGAAAGATTCCTTATGGATGGGTAGTATCCTTTCAACCATGTCTGCAGTGTTTTTGGGTTGAATTAAGATACATTGCTGTTTTTGCAAAAAAAAAAAATGTCATAGGGTGGTTGTTAGATCCTTCACTTGTAATTCAGCCGTCCTCAGCAGCTGTCCACATATGCCCTGACTTTGTACAAATACACAACCACAATCAATGGAAAATCAATTCTGGTTGGTGAGTAAACCTAATTAATTGCTTGAACCCTACAATGATGTAATGAAATGTAGTGGAAAAATTATTTGGCTTTTAATGATGAGCCAAAATATTATGACCACCTGATCCACAACAGTTTTAAGGTATGCGGCATGAGTAAAATTCACATCCACATTAGCAATGGGTGATACCACCTCAACTCAGTATCGCAATTGCCTGAACGTTTTACCTCAACTGCAATTAAGGAGCATTCTTTTGTTTGTATTTATTGTTTTTCTGCCATCATATTTTACTGATTTCCCACAAGCCTTACTGTTCTGGAGATCCTCAATTCCAACCACCTGGCCATAGTAATTTGGACCTTGTCATAGTTGCTCAAGCCTTTTTAGCCTTTTATCCCAGACGTTGCTGTGCAATTGTAACAAGATGATAATTTTGTCATGTATTTAATAATAATGTATATAGCAATAATGTTTTTTGATGTTCGATTTACTGGTGGTTATAACATTTTGTGTCATCGATGTATGTACTTATTGAGTATTGTTTTAAAATGTGATGTAATTTAACTGATACATAGCACCACACCTTCCTTGACATCTTATTTTCGTTTTGGTCTAAAATAAATATACCAAATACAATCCCAAAGAGAAAATGTAGGGGACAGTATGGAAATAGATTTTTTTGCAGTTACCTTGACTCTCATTTCACTGCAGATAGTATGAAACAAAGGCATTTAATTTGTTAACATACATCCATTCCTGATTTTCAGGCATGCATCACATTCCAATTGTGTTGGGAATTTGTGAATGGTAATGAAGTAAAGAAAGAAGCTAATTAATGATGTGAACAGGTGATTAAAATCATCATCTGGCACAAAACCAGTATCCACAAAATGTATTTGAGGTGCTGTGTGGTGTTACATTAACAAATGCCACTTAAATCTTTAATGTACAAAAAAGAAGCCTCATGTTAACCGTGTCCAGAAGCCATGTGAGACTTCTCTGGGTTCTGAGACATCTGGAATGGACCATAAAAGACATTTTTTATGTATTATATTTTTTTATTTTTACATTTTATAAATGTATATCCGTGTGCTCCGGACCAAAGATGAAACTGACCGTCTGTACTGTTATTAGCAACAAGTACCAAGGCCAGGCCAGCAAATGGTTATTTACAATTCTGTGTTGGCAGCATTGATGTAGAAAATTACATTGTGAATTTAGGGCAACATATGCAAAATTTCTGACTGTGGAAGAAGAAACTATGGGTACTGGATTGGCCTGCATGCAGTCCTGTTTTTTGCACCAAAAGAGAATGTGTGCAGAATTTTTACAAACATGCGACAATGACAACCCTCTATTGTTGCACACCTTAAGACTTGTTCACAGGCAGTGTTTTAGTATTTTAAGTCTTGTGAGAAGAAATGTTACAAAGTGATAAAAGCTTACCATCTTAGATTTTTGGGAATAGTTGCAGACCTGAAATGCAGGAATGGATGTTCACTAACAAAACATGAAATGTACTGCTCAGAAAAACTAGGGTATATTTCAGAATAAATATGAAGAGAATTCCACAATTACTGCTGAACAATCTGATCATGTCAATGCCCCATCACTGTTAGTGTGTTTTGCAGTTTTGAGTGGTGACCATATGCCCTACTGACTACAGTCAATGTACGGCACTCTCGTCTAGTCATGCTTCTGTTTACTCCCAGGAATATTTCACTTGCTACTCAATCACGATAACTGAGTTTGCATCTCATTTGTGCAATCGAACAACTTTTTTACTTTGCATTTGCTTTTCTGACAGTCTTGTTTGATGAAATAAAATCAAATGCTTCATTTTTAATCACTTCATATTCATTTAGAAATATCCCTTAATTTTTGTGAGCAGTCTATGGGTTTATTGGGTTTAATGAAGAAACACTGCACTTTTTTCAAATGTTAATTTTCTTTGAATGAACATTTAATTGACATTCTCCGTACATTCACAGCTAGTTGTGAATAAGTTTCACCATGATTGTGACTGTGTATATTGAGTAATGGATGTTAAAGTGCTCTAAAAGCAACTTTTTAATATGGTCTTATGTAACAGATTTTTGGGACACAGCTGGCCAGGAGTGTTTTCAGAGCATGCACCCTTCTTACTACCACAAAGCACATGCATGTATCATGGTAAATAGCTTACAGTCTTCTCAATCGCAGTCATCCCATTGATTGTAATGCTAAAAGTAGTTAATTAACCAGATGTTCTCACCAAGTCTCCATCTTGGATAGTGAAACACTTTATAGACCACAGCTCTGGACACTACAAAACTACATCCAAAAAAATGGGAATTAACATGTTTCTCTCCACTTCTCTGCTATAACAGCTTTCATTCTCCAGATAATGTTTTCCTGTATTATGTGCAACATTACTTTGAGGTCCGGCACTGATGTTAATAATAATAAATAAAATTTTACACCCAAGGACACTTTACAATTCAAATAAAAACATAATCAAACAAAGTACACCACAGAAACAAATAAGAAATAAATATAGAATACATTTAGAAATAAATAAAGAATCTAAAAGAAATAATTAACCTTAAAATATGCTAAATAAAAAAAAGCTTATGAAGTTAAAACTATGAATTTGGAAACGCAATGTTAAACAAGTATGTTTTCAAGTGCCTCTTAAAAGTGGTTGTTGATGAGCATGTACGGAAATACAGAGGGGTCGTGTTCCATAACTTTGGACCAACAACACTGAATGCACAGACAAGCAGACAAGTAGATATTTGATCAAGCAATGTGCATTTATTCATTCATTCATTCATTCATTCATTCATTATCTTCCACTTCATCCACACGGCAACTCAAGGTACGAGGGCAGGAACAACACTAGATAGGACGCCAATCCATCGTAGGGTACACACACACACACACACAAATACAGAGTCATACACACAGTCACACACTAAGGGACAGTTTAGAGACACCAATTAACTTAACACGCATGTCTGTGGACTGTGGGAGGAAACCAGAATACCCGGAGTAAACCCACGCAAACACGGTGAGGACATGCAGACTCCACACAGAGAGGACCCCCTCCCTGGGATTGACGTTTCTCTTAAAAGAAGTAATACAATAGCAAACCGGAACCATTTAGGAACATTTCAAGTCTCCAAGGTACGTTTTTGGCCACCAGGTGGCAGAAAAGCACAATCGGAAGCACAAGAGCCACCAAATCGTGGATCACGTGACCACTTAAGCACAAAGTGATCAAATAACACACGGCTTGGCCAAAAGATGAGAGATTCCTCAAAAACTGGGCTTGAGAAAAAGTAGGTATCGTTAGTTTTTTTTTTTCGTGATATCAAGTTACGTAAATGAATAACTGTGAAAAAATGACTACAAATGTTCGGAATAAGAAGGCAATGGAGAAAGTAAAAAAAACGAATCACATGTTAAATTACGGAAATTATTTATAATGTAGAGAATAATAATTATTATATTAGTCCTAATATAAATTATACATTTATAAGTAAAAAAAAAAACAAGCAAAAACCTTGCAACTGGTTATGGCTCCGAATGAATGATAGAAAAAAAAAACACAATACAAAAGTCCAAAACAATAAAACACATAAGGTATTTTCCCTTAAAATCTTGCCTCAGCTTAAAAGGGTCATTGTTATTTCACAGTATAAGTGTATTTTGAATCAGATTTAAGTTTTAAATAACGCAGTTTTTCATAAGCAGACTCAATGCAGCCACAGACTGTGTAACTATTTTATACTCGCAGTGCCATAAACTGCAGAGCAAAGCTCATGAAGAAATTAATTAGAAGGTGCTGAGCTGAATCAGGTGTCTTATACAGGGAAAGCAATAAAGGTGCAGTGAAAGCTCTGTGCATTGGGACTCAGGAGCTTCCTTACATAACAGAGAGTCTCGTTTATTACACACTATTGTGGTGAACACTCTTTATAGGCAGTATGAATATTCATTTAGGAGGCTACCGCTAAATTTATAATTTTACACACACTCTCGCCCATTGAATTGTCTCCTCTGGATGCCCCAGGGACTTACACTTCATAAAAACTGTTGCTCTGATTGAGGGCTGTCGCCCATGTTAAGTTTATACTGACTCTATTCCCAATGCTAACATTCTGTACAAGCAGTCAGGATGGTTTTTTTTAATATAAAGTAATATTGTCCATTTTTTCCTGTTTAACCATATAACCATGGCTCCAGGATTCATTGCAGGGTACTGCAGGCAGGAGCACAGCCTGAGGGAGATACCAGTTGATTGCAGAGGTAATGGCTGCTGCCTCCCCTCCCCCAGACATCAGCAATTAACCCATAATGCCGTTGTTGGTTTATTCGAAAAATGTGTCAACCAAGTGGAAGTAATTAATTATAAGCATAATGTATCATCCATGAATTAGTTTCCAGTTTTTTGGCTTCTTTTCAAAGTTCATTTGTTCTGCCATCCTGGCTGTTTGGATGGAAGGATGAAATAATGAATGGATGGGTGAACAGACAGATGGCTAGATAGATGGGTGGGTGGACGGATGGAATAATGGAGAGACAGATGGGTGAGACAAGTTGATGGTTGGATGGGTGAACAGACAGGCAGACAGATACATAGACATATGGATGGATACGGATGGATGGGGTAATAAGCATATAGATGGATGAGAGGGTGAGTGGATGGATGAATAGACAGATGGACAGATAGGCAGACACACAGATAGATAGAAAGACTGATAAATAGATTGATGGATGGATGGGTGGATGGACGGATGGACGGACGGATGGTGCATGGGTGAAGAGATAAATAAAACAATAGATAGTTTGGCTATCCAGGATTTTATAACGTCAGCAGTCCATAGCCTTAACCACTGAGTCAAGTCTGGATTCTTCTAAGATTACTGTTGAGTTTGGAGCACCCTTTCACCTCCACATTCTTCTTTTTCGCCACTTAACATCTGCCTTCTCATCCATTTTACACATTATCTCTGTTGCTTCTATTTCAGTATCAGTCCTGCCAAAATGATGTCTTGTTTAATGACCCTGCTCGTCAAACCCAAGACTTGAGATCACAGCATTTCAATCAGTAATCCAGAGTCTCAACCACTAAGCAAACCCCATCCCTGTGGTGCCCACCAGTGCCTTGAAGGTTCTTGCTAATTTTAGCCACTCCTTCAATCGATCCCAATCCAAAGTCCAATCAATCCCAGTAAATTACTCTGTAATTGAGGTTGAATGATTTTTCTGGTCAGTCGAAGGGTCAATAATTTGGCAACCTAATTTGATCAGCTTCCTTCTGCTATAAACTGCTTTTGTCACTCTGTCTTCTTTTAACCCATTTTACACATAATCTCTATTAATTGTATTGCCCTTTCCTTAATACCAGTGTCCATCCAGTCAGATAAGAGTTCATTTAGATATACAACATTTAACATACATAGTTAGCCAGAGCTGATTAAGGTTAAGAGCTTTGATCAATGCATCAACATGGCATCTTAAAGGAGATATAATTTGAAAAAAAAAACAAGCTTCTGATTGGAGGCTTAACCATTGAAGGACCCAGATGGATTCCACACTGGTGAGGGCTAATGCCAATTTAGGCAATTCCAGTCAATCCCACAAGTTTTCAGAATTGAGCTCAATTTGGCACAATTTGGCACAATTGCCAAAGGTGATACACCCTTCTGCCATTATGTAGCGTCCTACTTCTAACCCATCCTTACACCTAATCACATGTTCTGCACAATCCTCAGAGTCCAGCCAACAACGGAACACTGCTTTTAATCTGAAAACTACCCAACTATAAAATGGTTCAATGGTGATACACAGTTTATCCATAACATTAAAGCCACCTGCCTTATTTTGTGTGGGTCCCCCCTCGTGCCACCTAGTCTCTGACCCATCGTGACCTGCTCATGCACGTCTTCTGAAGGTCAACACTTTATAGCAGCAAAGCATTTTTCTCTAAGTTGCAATATGGAGCCTCCATGTATCAGACTTGTTTTTCTAGCCCATCCCACGGATGCTTCATTGGATTGAGATCCGGGGAGTTCGGAGGGTGGGGCAAAACCAATTCTTTTTCCTCAAAACAACTCCTGAACATTGTTTGCAATGTGCGCGTAGCTGCTATTTTGAAATACGGTGCCATTAAGAGAACATCATAACGCCAGGACAGCTGATCACTGCCCAGAACGTCCCATTCTGAATCACCTGTCCGTGCTCCTTGGATAAACCATCCATCAAATCCAGTTAGCGGTTTAGTTAGTTAGTGGAATATGCGATTTGAGACACAGCCTGTGCGCTGTCCAAGGTGCTGCAGCATTACCAGAGCCCCGCCCACCCCGGGGCCAGGTCACATGACCCGCCTTTTCCCCGCCTGCCTTGTGGCAGTCCGAACGCATCGGGCAGATCCAGCGCATCTCCCAGCTCGCTCTCCTTCTCATCATTAAGCAGCAGCAGCAGCAGCGGATTTTCTTCCAGCAACTTTTCTCCCTCCGTCTGGATCAGAGGTAATTCTGCGCGTCGCCTTACAGCAGAGGCAGTGTTTTTTTTGGATGCGATGGGGAATTTGTGGTTGGGGAGGATGCACAAATGCCATGTCAACGCATAGTTAACGCGCTCGAGTCAGGTAACTGCGTAATGACTTTCGGCTCTTCGTTGCGCTTCACGTGAAGCCAACGGATGGTCCTTGAGAAACGCTACGTAGGGTGATGCTTAAACCGAATGCGTTTCCATGGAACAGAGAGAGAAAGAGAACATCGAAGTTGCGCTGTCTGGTTAAGTTGCCCGGTTATTGTGCGTCCTGGTGAACTGGATGGAATGCACGAGAATGCACTGGTAGGATTTCGGGTTCAGATCGTGCTGCGCTGCGCTGCAACAGGGTGGTAGCATTGCACAGTTCAGTTACCATGCACGAAGAAGATGATCAATCAGTGCCTGGGTAAAGCCGCACAGGTATTCTGCATCTTGACGCTGTGTAAAAGGCTGGAACTATGCAGTTCGTTTAGCAGTATGGGAATGAACTTGTTATGTGAGACTTAGATCTAAAATCCACACAGCTCTGTTTGATTAGTACAATGGAAATACCCATTTGAATATTTTATGGGTAATTTACACACACCGAAGTCCTCAGTGCCAGGGACGGTTCTAGACTGCGTGCCATACTGGGGGGGGGGCGGCACTGAATAAGAGGGGCACAACTGTGCATTAAAATGAGCTTGTTAAACACTAAAAAGATGAAGTGACTGAAAAATATATTTTATTTATTTTATTACTAATTTAAATTTTTAATATTGATTTATTATGATTATTTAATTAATTTTGCTATAACTTAATATACAATTAAGTATTTATTTAATCATTATCACCAAAGGAGGATGGGTCCCTTTTAGAGTCTTGGTCCTCCCAAGGTTTCTTCCTTCTACTTTCCGGGAGTTTTTTCTTCCCACTGTCGCCCTAGGCTTGCTCAATTTGAGAATGGCCTTTTAAGATAATGTAAGATTGTAAAGCTGCTTTAAAGACAATTCACCACTGTACAAAGCGCTATATATAAATTTGAATAGAACTGAATTGAATTGAAGTGATTTAACACTAAAGTGGGCGTTACTGCCATGGATGATAAATAAAGATCAAATGAATTGCATTAATTTAATTTATGCTGACATAAGTGATGCCAGTTTATTAAATGATCGAATACTTAG
>JAUZST010008415.1:0-13581 GCA_034779995.1 Parotocinclus haroldoi
TCTCTCTCTCTCTCTCTCTCTCTCTCTCTCTCTCTCTCTCTCTCTCTCTCTCTCTCTCTCTCTCTCCCTCCCTCTCTGTAATTGTGTGCATCTGTAATTGAAGCCACTCGTGGCTCTGCGGTCCGCGTCGGCTCGCTGGGGGAGGTATGACTGCCGTTCAGCGCGGCCTTCCAAAGAAGCTGGAATGGGAAAGGCCAGGAAGGCGAAGGAGTGTGAGGGAGGGACCCTCTGGAGCAGATAAAAAGGGGAGTGTGTGGTTTTCTCTTTGAATTCAGGGTTCTAATCATCGTTAAGCACTGTCATGCTGCTGCCCCACATCCTAAAAAATACACACCATATGAGCATGTGAGCACATGTTCAGAGTTAAGGCCAGCGTAATGGAAAATGCACTAAATTCATTTGGATTGGAACTCAAACTGTGGGTTGCCTTACTGGGACTGAAATTCAAATTGTGCTAAGAACGTAGTGTGGATGTTGTAGTCAGAGGTACAAAGGTTCAGCAGGATCTCTGAAGCATTTATTTATCATCTGCACGTGGGTTTCTTGTAAAATTATACATTTTGTTTGTTAACTCTATACTTATAATACAGTAACATAAAAAAAACTATGTGACTATGATAATGTCCATATCCATTTTGATCAAGGTTACAATAGAGAAACAATAGAAAGACAATAACTATACCCTATACATTTGAACAAGTATTTTTGTTCTGTTTTATTATCCTTTCAGTATATTCAGCTATTTAAGGGATCTTTAGAACTTACTTTTTGCTGGTCTCACCCATAGGAGGATGGGACCTTCACTTGAACCTGGTTCCTTTTAAAGTTTATTCTATATTCATCTCAGACAGTTTGCCTTTGGCTGCTATCTGATTTTTTATTCATCTGCTTTGTGATAGCACCTATTGTTAAATTAATTTTCGATTGCAAATGAACAGAACCAGTAAAATAAGTCAAATACATATTTTTCCTTTCCTTCAATGGCAAGCAGTGTGCAGTAAGAATTCATGCGTTCATCTGTAAATATCAGAAAAGAAAATCAAAGTTAAATGTACAATATCTTAAACTTGTTGACAAGAATCTCGTCAGCGGATGGACCATATGCCTGTTCTTTTCAATCATATCGAGCCATCTGGGAGCACATTGTGATTTACTGGATCTTCCCAGTTTATTTGATTTTGTTCAGAGATCATGCACCGTCTCTCCTGAAGGTCGAGAGATAGATGGCCAGAGAATATTCACAAGAGTGCTTTAATGTGATGTTTACAGGCCTTTGTTCGCCTGATGGAAACTTCATTCACCTTGAAAGGAAAGGCAAATATTTACAGCCTGCTATCCCTGCCTTTTTACAAATATATCTGGCATTTCTTGAGCTTCCAAGGCCGCTGAAATGTGCTGTTCAAATGCAAAGTGCAAAAAATATAATTGCTGAAATGGTCACGGTTATCAAGTATTGAGTCTATACATACTGTGTATTACATCATTATTTAGGTACTCTGGTGGTGCACTGATCTTGTCATTCAAGGGATCAGTCCTAGTCATGCAACAACAAACCCTTCCTCAGTCCAGCAATAGATTGACAATCTCTGGGGATTTTCACTGGATCCCCCATGAGACTCATCAGACCAAGCAACCATTTACAATCTTCTATTGTGCAATTTTGTTGAGGAAAATTGCAGCCTCAGTTGCCTGTTATTAACTGACAGGAGTGGCACCCGGTGTGGTCTTCTGCTTATGTAGCCCATCTGCTTCAAATTTCAACGTGTAGGGCATTCAGAGATGCCCTTCTGAATCTCTAGGTTGCATATAGTTTTAGAAGTTAGTCTTGTCTCTGTATTAGCTTAAATCATTCCCCTCTGGTCTCTGAAAGTTTCTCTTTTTCCAACCATTATCTTCAAACACTATAGCACCAACAACCATGCAACATTCAAAGTAACTAAAATCATCTTTCCTCCCCATTCTGATGCTTAGTTTGATTCAACAGGTTGTTTGGACCATGTTTACATACATACCAATATGCATTGAGCTTCATGTGGTTGGCTGATTGGATACTTGCTTAAAGGAGCAGTTAAATATGTGTACCCAATAAAATGCCCGGTGGCCACTTAATCTGTAAGTAACGTAATCTGAAAATAATATTTCGGTTAACGTACCAATTGTCTATGAATATGAGAGATGTCAATAGTTCAGCCCCAAATTTCCACCTGTGGAAAAACAACAGAATACAGTTCTCAATCTAATGCCAAAGTCTACGCCCCTAGTAGGATGATATATGTGAAAGACATTTAAATACAGAACCGTTGTACATGTAAATACCTGTGAAGCAGTGGAGATGATTTCCATGAACATAAAATATCCAAACCAATTCTTTTTCTACATTTCTAAACACTTAATGAGCTTCAAATGCAAAATAAGAAACACATCAAATCATCACGACTTTACATCCCAAATGGCTTTATTCTAATTAGAATGATTTCCATCTTATTCTACAGCATGTATTTCAGTCTGCCGTGGCTCTGCTTCCTGCGTGGATAATTACAGCCCAAGCTGATGCCTCAAGCTGCTCTCTGGCCGGTGGTGTTCTTCTCTGCCTCCTGGTGGTTGATACAGGGCGATGATTGTACAACCTCCTGATTCTCATCTCATTCCGACCCTTCAGAGTTTTCCATCTAGCAGGGGGGGGACAGGCTTGGAATTGTCATGGTAACAGTTTTTCTCCTCATCCTTGGCAACAGTGTTTCTGCTGCCAATCTCTAATGGAGCTACTGAAGGAGAAAAGCAAGATGTTTCCTGTCGATACATGTCAAAATACGTCGAGTGATAATTGTATAGGCGGCAGGTGATTAAAAGGAAAGGAAACAGGAGCTTAAATCAATGTGTGTTTGCATGTGTGCTTGGTTACAGTGACTGGACATGCATATGAGCTGGAAAACAATTACAGGCAAGAATTGTTTGTGGCATAAAAGCCTTTCCGTTAAGCCCTCATCTGGAATCTGTTCGCTCTTTCACCCTGGCTTCCTGCAGGCTGGAAGAAAAAAGGATTCAAATCCTCGATTATGATGTCCAGTTCTCAGTTTTCGGAACTTTCAGCAAGTTTGGATGGCCTTCGTGAGAGTTTATCTTCTTTTGCTCACATGCACAGAGAGAAATGATGGTCGTCTTCCTTCTGAAGGTTTAAGATAACTGCTTTAAAGGATTACTCCAGCATTTCTAGACTATTCTCTATCTACGGCATCTGTAGCGTCTGCGTGATAACCATGGAGAATCATTTCAATGCATTTCCCTTTACTAAGAAAAGAACAGAAACCCCATTTCCTCTAGACTGGCTTATAATGATTGTCGAAGGGCACCTGTTAAGGGCAGTCAATAGATGTTTTGTGTAATGCTTTCATTAATTTTTAAGTCCACTGTGTCCATAGATTGAATTAATCTGTATAATTCTTGCTTTTAGAGCCAGGTCTACTTTTCAGGTGGGATACATTGTATTTAATGGATTCTACATAACCTTGGGGGAAGCATGTATTCTTGTGCAAAATTTGACCCCTTGTTGATGATCATAACTTTAGATTTTCACTTAAAATTACATTTGGCACACAAACAAAGATATTGGTTTCTGCAAACATTTTGGCAAGAACTCTTCCCTACCCTCTCCAGTTCACTGAGGACGTCACGGCACCAAAACATTCCTTCTGAGGACAATGTACTTGTAATATTCAAAATACTCATACTCATACTCAATCCACAGGGGGTCACAGGAAAAGCCGGTGCCCACCTGGCAACTCTGAGCGCAAGGGCAGTAACAACCCTAGATGGGGCACCAATCCATCATAGAGCACACATGCACACACTCAGTCACACACGAAGGACCACTTTAGAGACACCAATTAACCTTACATGCATGTCTTTGGACTGTGGGAAGAAACCTGAGTACCCAGAGTAAACCCACACAGGTACGGGGAGGACATGCAGACCTCACACAGAAAGGAGCCAGGCCACGTTATTGTTTTTACTTTTAAATTATTGAACAGTGGTGGACAGTAAATTAATGTGTTTCTATACTTAGGTAGTTTTTTGTGTACCTGTACTTTACTGAAGTATTTTCATTTTGTGAATTTTTACTTTTACTTATCTCTCTTTACTCTTCTACAATATGTAGTCTTTCCTGCCTTTTATGTCTGGCTTATGTGTGCACATAAACAAAAAAAAAAGCACACAAATTAGGCTATAGTGTGCAAGTTGTGTTGAATTTAGTCGGAAAGTTGTGTTGGAATATTTAATTAACGACATTCTGTTAACAGAATGTTTTGCTGTAGCAAAAGTGGCACCAGCCTTCCACCTATGTTTTTCCCTATGTTTCTTCCATATAATGTTTAGGGATTTTTTCCTGGCCACTGTTGCCTTAAGCTTGCTCAATTAGGACTTTGGGCCTAGATATATGTAAAGCTGCTTTGAGACAGTGCGCTGTTGTAAAATGCGGTATATAATAATCGGACATGACTTTCCAGATGATCCACCGCAGTGTCAGTTTCACCCCTTGTCTTTTTCAACCCAGCCCCCAATTTGACAAGTGCTGAGATTTCGGTGAAGTGGAACAGACAGGCATACACATATATGACCACTACTGGTTCTCACCAGAATTACTCCCACAGTAATCTCTGGTCTCAAACTCATTAGTCACCAGAACAGTGCGACCTTGGAGTCTCTGCATAATGACCCCAGCCCAGGTAAGGGTAAGACTTCTCACCCACAAGAAACTGGACTCGAGTGAAATTTCACCTTGCCAGAAATGTGAAATACAAATTAATCAAGTTTTGCTCTCTGGTTTGCAGCCCACCTCTGGCAAAATGTTTCAGTTTCCTGGCACAAGATGTATTCACGGGTTTGCATCACGTCAGAGACTTCCAAGGCCCAGTGCTCCACAGGATGGGGATTGGGTCCGAGAAGAACAGGGGTTTTACACCCAGTGGTGGACAAAGTACGCAAACAATGTACAGTCCTTGAGTTAAAGTAGGGTGTTTTAAAGTACCATGATTTATCCTGCTTTGATTTGTTTGACTAATTAATACCATTCTGTTAAAAGAGTGGTGGACCAAAAGTTATACCGAGAGTCTTTTTTTACCTTAAACTAGTTGATTAAAAGCCATGTTATAAAAATGACAATCAAAAACAAAATACCCTGATTGGTGTGCTTCATACTCACTTCTTTTGTTTTTAACTGTTATTTTTATGCCCATATAAGCCAAAGGGAGCAACATATTTTACATAATGTCATTGAGTTAGAAGAAACTTATTAAATTATAGTAACATATTACATTTACTTTGTTAGTGTTCATCACTGGCTATACCAGTAGTGGTTTTGAGGTCCCAGGATTTTATTGATTTCTTAAATACGTTTGTTGACCATACATTTGCTAACTTCTCTTCTCTTCTGAAAAAAAAAACAAACATATCCTTTCACCAGGGCCAAAACATTTTCCTAAGCATAAAGGACCATAAATTCTGTATTGCTCCAGTATTGGACACTTTTGGTAAGACTATTTACATATATTTCTCATCCTAAGGTCTTTATGTTGTAGGTGTTTGAACTACATGCACCTAGTAGGTAGTTAATACAAAACTGGACACATTGGCATTTAAAGAACCTGTGTATCACTGTTTCTTTGTGCCGGGTGAGGTTTCCCAAAGGACAGCCGAGTCACATGATGTGCTCCATTTTCACTAGCTGGGATGCTGCACTGCAATTATTTCAGCTTTTACAATGTCAGTGCATATCAGCAAACACCAACTGCACTAACCGTGCCTTTCTGTGCATTTAGTTTCAAACTACAGTATGAGCTTTGCTATGACAATATTACCGGTTTATTAGTTTTAATGCTAAAAAGTCACGTGTTGCTTCTGAATGTAGTAAAAACTACGTCTTCATGAGATGTAGCGTGTCCATCGGTTATCCACTAGTTACAGTTTAAAAAGCCCGTTTTGCTTGCATAATATCTGCTCCGTTCATTCCCAGTCTTAAAGCCCGCACTAATATTCGGCATTTTGTTGTAACTGTGATATTTTAACGTAAAGGCCATGCTTAAGATAATGTAAAATCCATTTAACTGCAATGGACTGACATCCCAACCAGGTGTTCTCCGGGATAGATGTCAAAACCTTCTGTGACCCTGCCCAGGACAAGTTAGGATAAAACTTCTAAAAAGAAAGAAAGAAAAACTCCCACTAGACATATAAGCATTTTAATGAGTAAATGGCATAAACATCCCCCAAACTTAAGACATAACTGCAGTTTATTAGAAACATCCATCTAGTAGCCTCTTAAAGCAATCAGAAGCTATGCTATTTCCTGTGGCACACATTCCACTTGTTCTGTAGGAATAATGACACACTGGTACAGGATAGCTTTTTAGAGTTGGCGCAAACAGGAGGTAATAACAACCTGTTCTACATAGTCCCAAAAATGTTCTATAGGATTAAGATCTGGGGATTGTAAAGGACAGGGTAGCAAGGAAAACTCACTGCCATATTCATGGAACCAATCAAGAACTATAAAACCCTTAAGGCATGGTGTACTGTCCTGCCTAAAGTGTCCTGCTGCCATAGGGTAAAAATCTGCCATAATTAGCTAAGCCCTGCTGTCCAAACATCCATCTACAGCTATCAGAGGAACCAGGGTGTGCCAAGAAACCAGCACCCACACCATTACTCCACCTTCAACAGCCTGAACTGTTGACACCTCACAAGACGCTTCTTCCATGTATGCTGCTTGCACCAAATTCTGATTCCCCAATCAGCATAGTGCAACAGAAAGCCCCCATTAGCGACAATTAACGATGCCTTGTTCTACGTCAATAAGCTTGATTTGTTAATTCCAATGTGTATTCACACAGAAACAGATCCACAGAAAACTTGCGCACCTCATGTTATGCTGCACTATGAGGTCACGTGTCTCATTTTCTTCCAGGGGAGCTCAAATTTTGAAAGGACTGTCTTTATTAAAGTGGTACTTTAGTGTATATACTATATCATCATGTCCTCACTGGCAAAAAAAGTGCACCCGGAATGAAATGATGAATTACTGCAAAACTTGGTATGCTGTTACGTCAGATATGTAAATGATTGCAGGAGTGGTCTGATAAGATATACTGGGTCTTGCCACAAGAGGGCTTTTCAGAGACTACTTTTAGGTAGTGTACCTCTTGGTGAGAGATTGTTGGTTGTTAGACATGCCTCTACAATGCACTCTAATACATTTTGCCAGGATGATAGGCAGGGGATGAGAGTGGGCGGGATGGTTGTCTCGACAAATTGCTCACCATCTAGGCCATTTGGACCAAGCTGTTATGTGGTGTTGAGGGCAGTGGTCCTATAAGGGCACACGCACATGGCAAACAAGCTCCAGCCAGCCCAGGAAAACCACCAGTAGAGTAGATGGTTTGATCGGCCAACAAGTAGTTCCCACAGTTTCATTATCCACCATGCAGTCGCAGGTGGCACCTTCACTACACACCCCTGCCTTTGCCTGGACAATTTCCAGGTGCTTTTGCAGAAGAGACTTTGATGGCTCGGTGTCCATTATGTGTCCTGCCATTGACAGGCAGCCACCGTTGCCTTTGTTTGCAGTTGGGCCATAATCGAGAAGCCTGTTCTGCTTTAGACTGGAGTTGTATTGCCTTTAGTGACAAATCCAGGTTCTGTTGGAGACCAGACTACAGCCAGTTTCACGTATGCAGGCTTTGTGGTTTTTGTTACCAATCAAGCAATTATGCGATGCCAGCTTCAACAGCCTAAGAATTTACAGGATCCACAGCATATCACAGGGTACCTGACTGGCTAAAATACTCAACCTACCCTCATCTTGCCTCATCAGGCTATAGGCGGCCTAACAGAGTAGTAGAGCCTCCTTTCAGTTGTACAATTGTCGTATGATTCAAACAACATCTACTGAGGGGTTTTTTTTTGGTCAAAAAGTGTATAACGTATTATTATAACAAAATGGGAAAACATCAAAATACCAAATACTGCTACATTCTAAAACTGATCTTGACTTGATTTAACTTTTTAATCTGATTTGTGATGTCTAATGTTGTATTAAATTTGAAACGAGGGAAAAAGAATTTTTACTTGTGGCCTCACTTGTGTGTAAATCATATGCAGTTCTGCTTCATGCTTTATGGCGTTGTTGGTGCCGTAATAGTACTGCAGGCTGAGTGGAGCTCCAGGATCCAGCATATTCATCTAGTTTCACAGGCAAGTGCTTGTATTGAAGGTGACCTAGACATAATTGAAAAAACTCAAGCCCAAAGGCTCTACACAAGAAAAACGCAGCAACCTAGGAGACGTGAACTGCACACAGGCCATTTCCATAATGTGAATGAGCAGCCAGACTGTGCATTGCTGCATACCAAAACATAAGCTGCCATCTCTGAATGTGGCTATTAGCTTAGAGCTTTTATAGTCACACAGTTCAAACTTTTACTGGCTGAAATAATCATTATGCTGCCATGATAGTTGCGTTTAAGGCAACCGGTGTTGTGCCTTTATCAGTAAATTTCAAAAACGCACTTAAACGATAGAAACAGGCCAGAGCGTTCTTTTAACAGCGGACCATAGATGGCAACTTTTGGCCTTTCTTATTTCATAAACCTCCTTTCCTGTTGTTTTGTTTTACCGACTTTTCCCATCATTAGACAGGCATGCGGGCACTGGGTTAAAGGCTAAAGATAGATAATCATAGGCGTTTCATCTCTTCGCCGTGCCATATGGAGCCCTGCGCCTACAAGGACAGCCATTTTTCCACCCACCATCACACATTTAAGCAAATTCCTCTTCAACCAGGCACAAAATATCATCCTGGGCCTACTGTAAAAGTCAGAACTATGCTCTGTTCTGCTGAAAAGCAACCAGAATGAAACCAAAAACGAGGAGTGCGTACGGCCTCACACACCAGCGCATGAATTTCCTTATATACAGTTTCCTCTGTCACACAGATGGGTGTCCAGCCGTAGCAGAGCCATATGAAAATTGATGCCCTGTACCTCTGTAATTTGTTGAAGACTCCATAAAAATGCCAGCAGCATGCATGACAATGGTGTTCACTCTCACCGAGGCCCCTGACAGGGCTGCTCTTTTTCTCGACAAACTCCGAACTGCACATCTGGCCTCCATAAAGCCACTGCAGCTGTTACTTAAATTATGTGTCTGTTTTGGTGGGCCCCACAATGCACAGCCCAATTTTCGATGAGAGGTGGTTGGTGCTTGCCTGTAATTCTAACAACAGACATCACTCCACTGCTCTGTCTTCAACTTCAGCTCTGTCCTTTGGTCATATCACCAGGCTATGTTTCAGCCACACTTCTATCGGTTTTGGGGGGTAGGGGGTGGGGGTTGAGGGGGGTTTATCCTATATAAACAAAACACAGGTAAACAAACAATCCAATATAATTATAAAGGCCCCGTGCACAAGTGTTGGAAATTGCAACTTGTATCAATAGCGCCTTGTTTATTCCAGCGTGCCACCATAAGATTTGTTGTTTTAGGAATGATTTATTGATTACATAGAATTATTTCTCAGTCTTTTTATTATAATATAAAGGAAAGGAAAGTACAGGAAATTTGTATGAACTTTTAATAACACTAAAACAGCTTCTAAAGGCTACAGTGGAAAGTATTTAGTGGGACCTCCACTTACATTTAAGCAATGGCAGCATCTGGTAACGTCATCGGGATGCCAAGTTGGCCCTTCTACAGCCTGAAGAAGCTTGATCAGGAATGATCTTTCTGGACGGGTAGCAGCCAAGTAACCACTTTTTCAAGGAGTTCACACTAAATACTGACTTGGACCTGCATAATGGCCGGCATTTACTGCGTACATATTTCCTGTTTTCTGTTTATATATTAATAAAGGGACTGAGAAGTAATTCTAAATGGTGGCCTTAGACTTTTGTACAATACTCTACAGCTGTTGCATGAGTCTGTACTTTTCATTTGTTTCTCTATTTGTCTTCCTGCATAGAAAACTTCAAAGTAGAGCTCAAACAGTTGCCAAGCAACAATTCTCATTTTCCCCCCTACCCTAACAGCAGCCCTCACTCTCTTGTTTCGGTGGGCCGATCCTCTGGGAATTAACTGTGGAAGCTCGTGTCAGGATCCTATCCAGCATCACTCATATGCAACACGAAGCTCTTATCCAACACCATCCGTGGGCTTGTTTTCATAAGGCGGGAAACATGTCGAAACAGAAACAGTCAAGTCTGGGTTCTGTCTCGTGGCCAGCTCGGTCAACACAAATAGATAGGGAGATGAAACCAGTTAGGGTCAATAATTCAGTCCATTAAAGGGTGGTGACGTTGGGTTGGAGATTTGTTTTATCTCCTTGCACACCAAATTCGAACCATTTAAGTGGAAATGCCATAGTCTGCAGCACGGTGGTCCTTCGGTTCTTGAATCTGCCACCTATAAGTTTTGATTCAAATGATCACACTCTACTAATGTTGAATTGCTATTAGGCCAATGCCTCTGTACTGCTATAATCATATTATTGAAATGCAGTTCTTTAGCCCACACAAGGAGCAGTCCTCAAAAGCTTGGTTCATGATTTTGAGGACCATTCACTCGTGCCTTTATAGCACTCATATTGATCAGGATCTGTGTCTGGACTTCATTCAATTCGATTCAATTCAATCTTATTTATATAGCGCTTTTTACAGCGTAGCATCGTCTCAAAGCAGCTTTACAGTAATACATTATCTAAAAGGCCAATCCCAAACTGAGCAAGCCCAGGGCGACAGTGGCAAGGAAAACCTCCCCAAAAATAGTAGGAAGAAACCTTGGGAGGAACCAAGACTCAACAGGGGACCCGTCCTCTGTGGGCGGCCTAGATGTAAATAGTAGTCGTTAAATAAGGAAATAATTTAAGATAATGAGTTCTCAGCAGGAAGTCGTTGGAGGCCCAGTAGGTTCTCGTAGTTGGATGTTGGAGAAATTCTGAAGAGTAATGATCTAAGCAATTTCAACAAGGCGTGACTGGGTTTAAGCGTCTCCTGAACAACAAGTCTCGTCGGGTGCTCCCGGTCAGTAGGGACGAGACCTACTGACAGCTGTCCGTAAAGGCACAAACCTTAAACTGCCTAAAGAGTATTTGTTTCCAAGGCTCATCGAAGTTTAAGAGCAACAAATCCTAAACCGTCTAGTTTGAATGGACAGAAAAGCTACAAATCATGAACTTGTTTAGTGCTGGTTGTGGGAGGAACGCGTCAAAGCACACAGTGCAGCACCCCAACTGAGTACAAGACTGCCTAGCCACCAGTTCTCAACATGTTGACCCCTTCTCACCATAAAGAGAGGTCGTCTGGTCCAGTAGATCCTGTGTTTTTCCATCCATGTGCACCGATGTATTGCAATAGAAATGATGGCTTCTCTTGCTAGAGTAACGCTCAGTTTCGGTCTTTGCCTTCTACGTCTGTTTCCGAATGTTTGTTTAAAACGCTATTTTGTAAATTACCCTAACCCGAGTGTAGCGAGTTCACATTCGGATGAGCGCGCGAAAGGAAAATGAACGTTGCTGCACTCGATCAGCTTTGTTTTCGGCACCGTAATAACACCAAACTCCGAAAATGGAAACTGCAGCACGATATGTCCCATATTTATGTCATTTCCCCACAGCTTTTAAGATGAAGGACTGGATTTGTGCCGTCTCTGCTATAGGATCTTGTAATTCCAAAACCTCCATTATACAGGACACAGCCATGCTTTTAACAGAATTAACTTTTATTACGCTGGACCGTCTCTGGCTCCAGTGCCATACATGTTTGAACACAATAAGAGGAGTAATAAAAGTCCCACAGATGCACGTTGAGATAAACTACAAGGGTTGGACAAAAATAAGAGAACCACTGCATGAAGATGACATTTGATCAAGCTGCACAGATGAATTATATATGTGGAGGAAGACAAGAGTTGACTAGTAGACCAGTGCTCATGCTGCTGTTGCTGACAGCAAATAAGAGACACTTAAAGCTGTCCTGATGTAACTAACTGAAATGTTTCACTGTTTCACAGCGCTTTCGCCAGCGGCACGCGGCCATTTTCCTGAGATACGTTTCCTACGTGTGTAACAACCAAGTGAATCTGAAGTCCTACAAAACAGGGTAAGCACGATTTATAGGCTGAAGGAAATAAAGCTCTTCTTATGGAAATAAAGCTCTAATTCTTCTGTCTGTGACTTTTCCAGAACATTACGCTTCTCACAATATAAACCCTTTACATCCCCCATGTGCGAGTCACCACAGATTCCAGTAGACTCAATCAGACCCGCTATAGACATTTGAAAAGCATTTTAATTCCCCCCCCCCCTCCCCCGAGCCTCCGGTGGCAGAAAGGAAAAAAATCCTCCAATGCCTGTATTTAAAGACTACTGACAGCTGTTGCTTTTATTCTGTACTCATAAATTGACTGTCACCATAATGAGCACAATGCGCATCTCATCTTTTAATGCAACAGGGCTAAATGGCTTCCTATTTGAAGATTCCCTGAAGATCCGTTTTCGGCTAGCTCATGAACATAAACCTTAACGGGTTTTTTTTTTTTTGGCTATTTACAATTAAATGAATCATCGAACAAGTGCTGATAGTGAGCTCTCTCTTTTTCAGTCCTGCTAAACTAAAAAAGTCCAAATAGCCCTCTTTTGATATGCCTGACCATCGTTTCTGATTATGATCTTCAATCACTAATGGAATACAAGTTATTTACACTCTGGTACTACTTACTTAGTGGAACTCGTTAAAGGAAGAGAACTGTCCTGTAATGAGTTCCTACTCCACGGTTCAAAGCAAAACGCAATACAAGTAAAAGATTTTAGGATGCAAAACGTGCAACCAGCAGAGAGTTAATCATCATACAGATTTGGAAAGAAATAAAGAGACCCCTGCATAATGATCAGATCCTGTAGGCCTTGTTTGTGGAACATTTTTGTGCATGGTTCAATCCTCTTCGCAGCCAGGCTACCACAGTCCCAAATTAACTGCGGATCCTGGATGCCTGTGTACTCGATTAGTATTGCAATAAATAAGAACATTGAATATTTTTGCTGCTTTAAGGACTTTGGTGAACATCTGCTCGTGTTTTAGGTACAGACTGTGGGAGAAATGCAGGAAATTCGAGGTTTGACATACTTTCAGGCACCTCTGTATACTGTAGGTCCCACAGAAAGTCATGTGTAAGGACATTTGATAACCAAATGCAAATCTAATCAAGTTATGCAATAAATAAATACAGTTGAACCACAGAATTAGTTCGTTTTGGAAGGCAGTTCAATTCCACATGTACCCTGAAGCTGGGTTCATGTGCGCGCAGGTTTTACAGATGTGCTAAGCCTGGATTTTAGTTCGAATTTGGTGACAAATATATATATATATATATATTTTTAAACAGACCATTCAAGGTCCCAATTCGTTGAATAAAGAAACACTCAAAATCCAAGCTTTCAGTGTAAACAGCATGAGTACCGCACACACACACACACACACACACACACACACACACACACACACACACACACACACACACACACACACACAGAGTTTT
>JAUZST010008416.1:0-13580 GCA_034779995.1 Parotocinclus haroldoi
GAGAGAGAGAGAGAGAGAGAGACAGAGAGAGAGAGAGAGAGAGACAGAGAGACAGAGAGAGAGAGAGAGAGAGAGAGAGAGAGAGAGACAGAGACAGAGAGACAGAGAAAGAGACAGATAGACAGAGAGAGAGAGAGAAAGAGACAGAGAGAGAGAGAGAGAGAGACTCACTGAGGGCGTTTACATGTATTTAAAAATCTGAACCTTTTTGGATTTCTGCAGTGTGATTATTTAAGTGGTTATGTAAACAGCATGCTCTGATTTTCAGACCACGATCCTATATAAGAAATCAGAGTATTATATCTGATAAACAAAACTTGATTTTAGCTCAGTAATCTGAAACAAGTTATCAGCACATGTATATCAATAGTCGGATTTTAATCAGTTTTCTCTTGCATGTATGTAAGTGTAACCTGAAACGGTTGCCATTTCTGCTTATTCTAAGAGACGTTTTTCCTTTGACATGTGACTTATTTTTCTCATGAATGTGGCATCCCTGAAATGAAACACAGCTAAAAGGCTGCTGAACAATCTTGTGGGGACTCTAAAGCACAATATATGCTCGGGGAAATGAAGCACTTTATTGTTGTATTAACAAAGCTTGCAGTTTACGTCAAATTTTCTTTGGGGGTTTTGGCTGGTTGCAAAAACAGAAATCTGATTATCGTCCAAGTTGTGCAAACCCGAACGTTATCCCACTGTCTGTGCTATAAGAGTGCTATAAAATATTAAGTTCATGTAAAGAGGACTGGATTTGATTCTCAGTTTGTTTCTTTATTTGACTTCTTTAACGTCATCATCAGTGGACATCTTAGCGACACACACAGGCTTATATCCTTACAGTTCATCTCAAGACTAGTCTCACACACACAATGCCAATTTAGAGTAATCAATTAACCTAACATGCTTGTCTTTGGACTGTGGGAGGAAACCAATGCAGACACGGGGAGGACATGCAGACTCCACACAGAAAGGACACAGGTCGGCCCACTCTGGGATTGAACCCGAGACTTCCTGCTGTGAGGCAGACGTGCTACCCACCGAGCCCCCGTGCTGCCCATTTGATTCTTAGTTGATGTGTTAGTATGTGTATAGGGTTTCTTTGATTTCAGTCAGTTTTCTCAGTCTGTGCATGCACGCAAACCTAGCCAGGAAAGCATGCGGCAGAATCAAACGGGGTTGCCAATTCCGCTTATTCAGATTAACAGATTTAGCGTCTTTGCGGTTCGTTTAAAGAGTCCTGTTGCTCGTTTCTCACATGGGATCGGGCAGCTCTGGGATTAGATGTAGAAATCGTGGAACACTTTTTGGGCGACTCTGAGAAGCAGAACATGCTCGAGAAAATGAAGAAGTTAATTATTTTTGTATAAAAGTTTGGAATTCATATCCCATCCTTCTGTGAGATTGTTGGCTGGTTGTAAAGTAGAAATTGGATTATTACCCGTGTCATGTAAGCTCAGAGTTTATTCATTAGCAGATTGCCCACTGCATGTAAACCTGCTGACCTGTTGTACATCCAATCAGTGAGGAAGTATGGCAGTGGTTCCCAAAGGGGGCGGCCCCCTTGGGGGGAACAGAGCAGCAAAACAAATGAAAGCTCTAACACTGAAATACTGAAGATACGTCACTTGCAATAATTCCATTGTTGAGGCAATTTGTTATTAAATAAGTTGTTTTTAATTGTTTTGTGAAATAAGAGTTTCACAGGTTACTTTGTTGTGTGAGCTACAATGTTTCAAATAAATTCCAGTCGGGTTTACAAGCAAAAGACATGTACGTGTGTGTCGGCGTGGTGGCGCTGCAGAAAACGTTTGGGAACCAATGGAGTAAGGAATGATAAACAGAGAGACATTAGTGAAGAACTACAACAATTCAGAGGAAGGAAGGATTGGAAGAAATAGGAACTCAAACGCGGCACCTACTAAATACTGAAGGAATCACTATTGATCAGACAGTTCTGCTTCCCATACGTTATTATTTCAGAATCGTCCTTTAGATTTCATCTCACTCACACTATCTAGCTCTAGCTTTCGCGTGGGATCTAATAAGTGCCGGGGCTAATAAAGTGAATTAAGATCCAGCACAAGGCTTCTTTTAGCGTTTATTCAGGGACTTCTATTCCCCCCTCCAATTCGCGAAGTGGCGCAGTAACGTGAAAGCACTGCTCTGCTTGGCTGTGCACTACCTGCCTGCCTGCCTGCCGTCGGTACGATTTGCACATGCTTTGAAGTGCTACACCGTTTTGCCTGAGCTGCAAGACGTCCGGTTCCTTCTTGCTCTTGAGAGGTGAAGGGGAAGCTCTGTGAGATGGAGACAAGTACCAGAGAGAGCGAGCAACTCAAATATCAAGGGGAGGGGGCAAAATGAGACTGGGGGGGAAAAAAAGCGGTGAGACACTGAGGCCAAGGAAAAAGTCTTTGCGTTTTCTTTTTTGTAGGAGCCATCTGTAATGTCCACGCACTCCAAACACACATCTGAAGCACCAGCTTTAACCATCAATTTTAGCCCTTGTCATTCAGGACTACAAGCACAGCAGCTGGATGCAGGAAGCCTGGGCTCGATGGCTTCTTACCCAATCAGCTGCCTCCAGCTGTCCTGCTCTCAAACAGCATTCATGAGGGTGGCTGCTGCTTGCGAGTGACAGCAGGTCCTTCAGCTGGCCTTTATTTCTCGGCTCTTCCTTCCTAAATTCTCAACTGCATAATCACATCTGCCAAATCCTCGTCTGAAAAATCGACCTCTTCTTTGCTTTTTTCGTATCGCTCTCCTTTCCTGTAGCTTGTAGAGGCCACCAATTTGTTGCAGCTCTCTTCCCAGTCTACCCATGCACAACCCCAAACTGTTGGGGCTATCTAGAAAATGCAAAAAATAAAATAAAATAAAATAATAATATTAAAACACTTACTTTTATATTCATTTTATTGTGCATGCATACAGTACACATTAAATCTGTTTCTTTCTGATCAACTACAGTACATTTCATTTGTAAATACATCCGTTCTCGCATGACAGACTTACAGCACGTTTCAAAAAAAGATGGGAAGGGGAATTCAAAATAAAATTTGAAATAGTTATAATGATGCGATTTTAAGCAGGTGGTGCCAACAGATGATTGTAATCATGATTTGAGGAGTGAAGATGGGAGTTGGGGATCTGCAGTTTATCATCAAATGCATGAGGAAATTACTGAAATGTCGGAAGGCATTTGCATACATCTATAACGGAAATTGATGTTGTTTTCTCCAAAACAAAGTATTAGAAAAGCCGCTGAGACTGTTATCAGGAACAAGTTTAAAAGTCATGTTTGAATATATGGTCAGTGCTCTTGGCAAAGGTCATTTATATTTTGTGATGGCAGCATTAATGCAGAAGAGTACACTGAGATTTTCGTCTTTTGCAGGGAAGTCTTTGCATTTTTTAACAAGACAATGCAAAATTGACCGAAATATGAAAATGTTTATATAAGGAACATTGTTTTCAAACATTTCAGAAATGTTATCACGTATCTGTTGATGATCTGGAGATTATCTCCCAGATGATCTCACCGAAATATTTCCTTGGTGCTGCTTTTGTATCAAATCATGATTACAATCACCTTTTTGAAATCATTACCAACCCTAAATTCTCCCGGTCTCAACGTATTTTTTAATTGTGTTGCAGGCCTGAAATGCATGCAAGAATGGGAATGAAATGAATTTGTTCAGAATCTCTTGGGTTCGTACTGTCTGAAATAAAGGTCAAAGTAAATATAAGAAACATTTTTATTTTTTTTATTTGCATTTTCCATACCGCCCCATCTTTTTTTCTCATTTGTGATTGTAATTACTTCTTGACACCAAACCCCTGCTTGTGTTCTCCCCAGGTGTTGGTGATTGGGAATGTAGACGGTAGGGCACGGGTGGGGGCAGTGGTGGATCAAAGCCAAGTCCTGTAAAATGATCTGAAATTGTCTCCCATTAGCATACGCTAGGGTACCCTGAAAGCTCCCAGCTCAGTTGGGGAGGTCCAAGGGCCCCCCAAAGTGAAAGGCATTCTATGGTGAGAGTGAGGGGAGAGAATGAAGAAGGAATGGGGGGAGGGTGAGCCCAGGGTAACAATAGTGGCCATGTAAGATTTGTAAGATTTTTTCTAAAAAGCAGAGTGGCCATTAGTTCTTTCTTTTCATTGTATCTGTCATTCCCTCAGTTTCTTACCATCGTTCTTATTCTCTCAGCCCTCTCTCATTCTCCATCCGTCTTGAATTTCTCAGTGGTGTACAATCTGTAAGAGGAGAACATTTCCATCTGTGCACCATGGCCGGAGCTTTTGAGCTTCAGTTTAGCCGGACAGGGCAAGAAAGGGGGTTGTGGTTCAGTTAGTTAAACTCTGTTGTAGTCAAGACAGAGCCGAGTCAAGCCCAAGTCTGGGACACATCGCGTCCGGGTCAAGACCATGACTTGTAGTAGTGAAGTCAAGACTTGAAGTGGCCAAAACTGGCGTGAGACTGAGACCAGGTTAAGAGTCGTCTATCGTACAAGAACAAAAATAATTTTTCTGTAATTCACTTTACATTAAAGGGTGGTGGTGGTGGGGGGGGGGGTGTTCTATCTTTTAAGCTATGTCCAAAGCATGGCTTTCATCTTGAAAGCCTCAATATTGGATCAAGGGCAAGTTTTCCATTGGGAACGTGGTCATGTAGCATATCAAAGAAAACCAGAATCAGGTTTGCAATATCTATTTTGTGGTTCAAAAGTAGACGCAGAAAGTTCAAAACTGTCCATCATAGGTAACTGAAGACGGGGACACAACTGTCGTGGGAACACAGCTGGCGTATCATAGCAACCGACATTCAGAACGAGCACTAATTTCACACAGCACTGTTACATTCCTCATAGCCAAATTCAGAGAAACCGGGACTGTGGACGACATAGTGATCATATGAAGAACCGGTACTGACCTAGACACCTCAACAATAGTTTTGGTAGCCTTTAAAAAAAAAGTCCACGATGCAGCCCGCAACATGTCCTGTTACTTTTGACTCAATCCGTATAGTATTTCTGAGTCCACCTTACCCCAAGCCAAAACCGAGCCCAAGACCCCACTCGAGTACTAGAACAGTATAGTGAAGCCTCCATTTACATACGTGTATCATTTATCTAGTGTATGCAGGCACATTTCACAGGTTCAAATGAAGATGGACTTAACCTCTGTTTCAATCAAACATCTAATAATAGGCTAATTAATGGTAATGGAGGCTGGCCCAGGAAAAAAAAAAAAAAAAACTTCTGCAGAAATGTTCTGGTGCTTCTGGTATTCTGGTCATGATTGGCTGTTGAGGTGAGCAGCTGTTTTACGACCGCATGGTCTGGAGTTAGAATGCAAACTTTCAAGTGGTTAATGTGAATGGACGTTGATTGGACGGACGTTAAATGTCACTTACCTTTACTAAATACTTGGTGCTCCCTGTTCAGGACACAACATGGTAGCGTACGCGTCTGTGTTTGTCCGTACAGTATGCTTATGAAGTCTGCATGCAGTAACTTCTGTAGTGCTGAGTGTGCTCAGCTGTCTGACCTAGGATGATACTCTCAGCCTCTCAGGGAAGAGGATGTGATCTCATGTGCTAAAAATCCAACCTATGTCTGCCGTTCATGACTTAACCCAGGCTTCTCCTCTGTGTTGCGCGCCCTCCCCTCCCCTCCACATCCCCCTCTCCCTCCTTTTCCTTCTCCTCTTCCCTTTGCTCCCAATTCCTCACCATATGCAAGAAATACAGACACAGTTTACGGCCACCGCTTCTGCATTCCTGCTGTGGGAAAGTGAGATTACAAAAGCTGTCACATGGAATCCTCTGAATGGATTTTGAATGGAGAAACGTGGATAAAACGCTGCCATCACCGACACCTATGGCATGGCACGACACCTTTGCATGGGCGCTACTCCTAACAAAATGCAGCAAGTTAGAAAAAAAATGACAAGGACAGCATAAGGTTCGATTTTCCATTGTTTTAGCAATGGTATAACGATCATATAGAATTATTTTATCAGTCTCTTTATGGCAATGCAATCGGAATACACGGCAATGTCTAGGCAATATTACAAATTACAAATTGGAATAAAAAAACATCCGAAAATAAACGCTTCCAAACGCTACAGCGCCATTTAGAATTCAGTGTGACCTCTAATTTCACTTGAGCAATAGCAGCATCTGGCAGCTTCATCTGGATGCCAAGTTGACCCTTCTAAAGTTCAAAGAAGCTTGACCAGGAATGGTATTTTGGGAGGGTAGCAGCCGAGTGACCACATTTTTTTTTTAGAAGGGGAACAGGGTGAAAAGGCTAAGACATGCTGAAGTTTATAGACTCGAATGAAGATCAAAGGAAAAGATTGAAAGTGTTATTCTGTATGGTCAGTACACCACGACTCGTAATTTACCCAGACTGTCATAGCATCAATAATGGCATGGTAATGAAGGTAGTAGAGCAAGCATTAGCTTAAACATGGCCGTCCTCTAACACCTTTAAGACTGCGTTATATTCAGAAACCATGTCATGTTCATTTGGGTTTGTTTGCTGTTATACCTCATGGTGATGTGCTGTTCCAGCTTCCTAAGACTTCCCCACCGCTGTCTCTGCTGTTCAGCAATTGTCACTCCAGCTGTTGAGGTTTGGCAGATGATGGAGTCAATGCTTGACTTGAGCTGCTGTGAGAAGTGTTAGGAAAAGGGCGAGTACAGCTTTGTGTCCAAGTGCAAAACGCTCCGATCTCTGCAAAAGCTAATTAGCTACACTAAAGAGACAACTGTTTCTGAACAACCTAAAATGAACATTGGTATCAGTGGAGTCCACCTCTTTAGAGAAAGATCTGCATTGACACACAAAGATCTGCTACTGACACACAAAATTTGTCTTCCCCATCATGTTGTCGTATTCAATAATATATGCTCAGTAGCCAACTTATTAGGTACATCTACAGCAACAGTACGCAAGTAAGTTGTGGTGATGCTCCACGGTATTAAGGGGCCGTAAGTGTGTCAAGAAAATATCCCCAACACCATTACGCCACCAGCAGAAACTTGAACTGCTGATACAAGGCAGGATGGTTCCATGCTTTGACCCCACTATCCGAATGTTGCAACAGAAATTGAGATTTGTTAGACCAGGCAACGTTTTTCCAATCTTTTATTTTCCAGTTTTGGTGAGAGTAACACCCAGTGTGGTCTTTTTTCTGCTGTAGCCCCTCTGCTTCAAGGCTCGAGTGTTCATTTGAGCTACTGTTACCTTTCGAGCTTGGACTTGTTGGCCATTATCCTCTGTCATCACCATTTTTGCTTTTTCTGACCATAAACTCTAGCATTCCCTGTGCGTGAAAATCCAAGTAGAACAGCAGCTTATGAAATACTCATATCAGCGCGTCTAGCACCAACAAACATGCCAGGTTTGACGTCACTTAAATCACATTTCTCCCCCATTCAAATGCTCGGTTTGAACTGTAGCAGGCCATCTTGGCCATGTGTACATATCTAAGATGCTGCCATGTGATTGGATGTTTAAATGTTTGTGTTATGGAATAGTTGGAATAGGTGTAACGCATAAAGTGCCAGTTGTACACATATAGTCATATAAATATAAATATGCCATATTTTTGTACCATTGTTGGTATACAGACTATATGAAGAAAGACTATACAGTCTTTTCTTATCATTAAAATCAGATCATGAGCATGAGGTCACAATATGTGGCATCCAGCTTTAAATGAACAGGGATCAATCCCCACATGGACGCTCTAAGGATCTTATGTATGCCTCTTTGTCCAAGGCACCAGGTAAGCCTGCTCCCACTGAGGACACAAGATCCTACAAAGACTCTCTGCAGTGGTCACGTAATTCTGATTTTTTTTTTTTGTACACATTTTTACTTCATTCAATAGTTATTTACTCTTTTTAATATGCTATAGTTTTATATTCTCTATTTTATTATACTATTTATATCACGTTCTCTAATTAGTCTATATATGCCTTAATTAATTGATATCTTAATTGTCTTATTTCATATTTATTGCTATGTTCTCTCTCTTTCTCTCTTTCTCTCTCTCTTTATTTTTATTTATTCTATTTATTGCGCTACACTGCTCACAAATTAGGCGATATTTCATAATGGATTTTTGAAAATATTTTTAATTTTGAAATATCCCCTTTTTGTGAGCTGTGAGTAGATTACTATAAACCTATTAATAACTTAATTTTATTCTTACACATGTCACCTAAGCCGTCCTAGGTGGTCCGGTGCCTCTTTGAGTCTCGGTCCTAGCAGAGTTTTTTCTTTATAACGTTCAGAGAGTTTTTCCTTTCCACTGCCGCCTAGGCTTGCCCAGTTTGGGCACTGGGCTTAGATAATAGCAGAAGATAGAAAACTGTAACGCTGCTATGAGACAATAGGCCACTGTAAAAAGCACTGTTATAAATAAATCTGACTTTGAATTTGACTGCTCCGTCTCTGGATCCCTGTCACCTGATTTGTATTTAAAAAAATACGCACACCTTGAATCCTATGCTGAATCCAGGTCGAGCTCTATCATTGGTGTCCGCAGAGAGAGAGAGAGACAAGGCCCTCTTGTCAGCATATAACCCCAGTGGTCAGATTCGTAAAGTATTTCCAGCATCTTTGCACTGGAGCAGAAGCGGACATGATTAGACTTTTTTTATCCTCGGCCTCCCTCCTGTTACCTCTCTCTCCCTATCACATTAGCATGATTGATGCCTGATTGTTTAAATTGGGTCCATACATTAACAGTGCTATGGCCATCTATTACAATCATTTTGACTGCCTCATTATTCTTAGACCTTAAAACCTAAAAAAAAAAGTCCAGTTTCCTTTTCAAGTTGAACATAAATGATAGATGGCGGAAACCTGCTAACGTGCATTTTTTCTCTAGCATTAGGCTCCCACTTGCTTAATACAGGACTTCCCTTACTGCAAGGGAAACGTAAGAGTTTCTTCTTCTTTTATAGTGACTTTATTGCACAAATAGTTTTCAGGCAGTTTGCTGGCCTCTGTAATCTTGTGGAAAGAACATTGTTAGCTGCTCGGGGATGGTCCTTCACCTTTCATGTGTGTTTAGGGGTGATAAGTGCACAGGACAGATCAACAGGCCATAACTGCTTCCATGAATCACTTTTTTTTTTCTTTTAACTGGGAAATGCCTCAGTGATATATGTGAGGCCTGGAAGAACAGCTGAGGCAGGACTTGCCCATATCCCCCCCAACTGTTTGAGGCAAGAGAGTGGTTTCCTCATCGCTTGGCTCAGGCGCATGAATGACTTCTTTTTTTCCCAGTAATAACCACACTCCTCTACTCAGCATTTGAAACAACCCTTCTTTTTTTGTGTTTTTTTTTTTTTCTTCACAGTTCTTTCTATTCTTTGAAATTTCCACCCCTGTCATTCTGGCACAGCTTATGCTAGCTCACAGCTGAAACACAATCCCCTTCACTGCAAGGCTTTGCAGCGTTAGTGAGCAATTTAGTGTATGTAGTCGTAGGAGGTTGATGGTGAGATCCAGGGGTTTAGTAATGACACAATAACGATAAGAATAGATCCGTATAGAGGAGCTACACGCCATCCTGGAGGTGAACCCTGTAATGGGCGTGAAAGAAGACCAGATATGTGGGTAAATGCGTTCAGCGGGCCGTAGACTTGGGAGAATTCAGGTGGGTTCACATGCACCTCCTTGCAGAGTTAAGCAGCGACCGCGCCAAAAAAAATATTTGGCCCATCCACCATTAATCTGGGAAAGAAGAAGCAGTTGATGCTGTTATAAACATTTTCTGGGATGCATTGTTTTGAAAAATGTATGATATTGCATTCAAATCTAAGGAATCCAAATTTGTTGAGGGAGTTATGTTTGGGGACCAAGCTGCCTGAATCAGATGCAAACGTGTTTAGGTAAGCGCCGTTTAACGAAACAGATCGTTGACCGAGATGGGCATTGACTAGACGCAATCATAGTCACATGACTTTTTAGGCTACTGAAATGTAAATACAAAGGGTATTTTACAAGAAAACTGTGTGCAAACGATATGCAAATGTGTAAGAGTTACAGCTGAAAACACAAGTGGTTGAAATGTTTGAAATGAAATACTTTTATAGACGGAATTACGAACAACACAGAAGATCATCCAGGTGAAACAGAGACTCAACGAGTGAAAGTGAACCAGTTTATATACAGTAATTAGAGATGAGAGAGAATATACAGGTAGCGGAGAAACAAACAAACGAGTACTATGTATAATAGGACAGGTACATACACACACAAACGGCATTCTCAGCTTATTATAAATAAGCAAAGGCATAGTTTGTCCCGCCCAATAATTTCTGCTCACAGCATCATTGTGATTTCTTTCTTTTTTCTTTTCTTGTGACGTTTTGACTCTTGGCTATTATTTCTAAATCTTATTATCTCGCGTTTGTGTGGACGGGTTTTCTCTAACAATAAGTTTGCATGCTCATCTCTCTGTCCTATTGTAAGCAGTACTCAGTTTTTTTTCGTGTGACAATATCCTTTATGCAATAATGTACATAGTTCTAGATTGGAAAGACGGTAAAGTCTGGTCAACATCCATTTCGGTCACTGACCTGTTTCACAGAGCGTAATGATTACGATAAACGGTCCACACGTAAAATTTACTCGTACCAGTAGTCAGTCTACCCAGATGTTCTTGCTAAGAACAAACACTGAACACTGTTTTGGAGAACCATTGTATTGTTTAGGTACTCTGTTCCATTTAGTCTATCCAGGTTTGCTAAATATATCATCCCCATCACTGACACCAAGCAAGAGAGCTACAACAATACTGAATATACACACACAGTCACAGTCAAGACTGGAAACTAATACTGGTGCGAATACTTTTCACACTGGTCAGACTGGTTGAGATGGACTATCATTATTGACATGGAAGTATTTGAAGGTGTGTCTAGTTTTGATAGATGTACTGGCTTGGTTGCCCCTGGCACAGAGACAAGATCAGACACATGCTAGTCTAAACCAGCTGTATGATTTGAGCAAGTTTCGAAAAAATGTGGAAATGTGGAACAAAAAGGACAGTAATCATATGGTAGTGCAAGAGAGTTTCTGGACTACAAGTATGTGTCGCTTAACGCACCCAGGTTTTTTTTTCAAGTTTTGTGAAATTGTATGTTACGCAGTCTGGACGTTGTTCGAACGCTAAATTATACAGTACTGTGCTAAAGTCTTAAGCCACCATTAGATTTAGCAGTAGTATAATGGAACATATATAACACAGTGTTGACCACTGGATGCCAAGATCACATTAACCACTTTTAAAATGTTATTTCTGGTCCATTTTTTGTTCTAGTGCATACATGTTTCCTGGTTGCCTTTTCTCAGTCACAGCCCTCATTCTAATCTTAAGCAAAAAGTAAAGCTAATAATTATCCTCTTCAATGCTTCCTGAGGTCTATCCGAGCCTCGCCAGCCAAGGCTATGCTAACTGCACAAAAAAGATGTTTTTTTTTTTTGTTTTT
Source organism: Parotocinclus haroldoi (assembly GCA_034779995.1). Classification (NCBI taxonomy): domain Eukaryota; kingdom Metazoa; phylum Chordata; class Actinopteri; order Siluriformes; family Loricariidae; genus Parotocinclus; species Parotocinclus haroldoi. The sequence goes on from JAUZST010008416.1 coordinate 11,525, forward strand.
TTTTTTGCTTCGCCAGACTTCCAGCCCTGCCTTCACCTCACCATGTCAACTGCCAAAGATAGTGTGACTGCAGCTTTAGGACACTGTGTATAAAAATGTAAAGATGATATCATCAGGGCCTATACGGAAGAAAAATTCCATTTGTAGGATTTTTTTTTTGTTTGCCATGTCGACAGTTCATTTAATTTCTAAATTAGGAAGGAACAGTCCTATTTGCTCCGTGTACTATATTTCGGTGCAGTTGCTGACGTACTGCAAATACGTGGTTCATCTCGCCTCCTTGTCTCTGAAATGTCACACGGAGTGAGGAACGTGTATTTGCTTGCTATGGATTTCCCGTGGAATGTGCACTTTCCTTCTTGGTCAAATTTCATGTTTTAATAAGCAGTCATTATGGAGTATTTATTTTCCTGTGGGGCGTGGAAAGCAAACCTGTTGGTACACTATTTCCCTGGGTTATCTTGGCCTTCTGTACCTGCTACTTTGGCAAGGAAAATCAGTCATGTGTTTAGAGAAGCAAGGAAAACATAGGCTGGGAAGTGTGTTCTTCCACCCCGTTTAGGATTAGTAGATCAACGGCTTTCCAGGAGGACAATGGAAGGAATGATAAAAGCAGACGGCTCCCATAAAAACAAACAGCTGGTCTGACACCTTGTAGGTGTGAAAGTAACGGGGCCATTAAAATGTCTATCGGATAGATGTCTTAAAGTTATCACTTGTTTTATATGTATTAACAGCAACAGAGAGGCGTTAGGTTTATATGCATTTCATTTTCGTATTAGGATTTACTTTTGGCTAGACTTGAACAAATGGGGTATATACTGTAATGGATGTGGGTCGCTCTCTTTACTGTATGTATATCGAAAAAGAGAAATGGACATTGGGCAAAACCAGATTCATGTCAGTTCAACAGGTAAAAGTAGATACTAGAGCAGGAAATGCTTGATCTAACACCCAGAGACCATTTAACAGCAGCTCGTTTGGGTTAACTGCATAATAAGGCGTAATTAGGGATTGGCACGTATTACAGAATGTGTGAACTTGATAACTTTTCCGAGTTGCCATTCATTGGGGCATTGGGGTTGTATTAAATACCCCCAGATATACAGCATTGTGCAAAAGTTTTGTATATATGCACTGTTCACAAACATTAGGGGATACTTCAAAATGAGATATCCCATAAAATATCACCCTATTTTTGTGAGCAGTATGTATGTGTATGGATAAATACAGCAGCTGTAGCAACAGTATAATGAGTTCATTTATTAAAATACAACCGGAATACAGAATACATAGGACAAGTCGACCCTTCTGCAGTCTGGGCAAGCCATTCCATTGTTAAAACAGCAAATCTAACAGTGGCATAAAACTTTTGCACTTTACTGTACGAAGTTTTTTTTTTACATTCCTTACATTTAGGTAGATAAAAGTTCAAGTGGACTGTGTTATATTCGAAAAAAAAAGCATATTTAAACGACTGTGATGTGGTTCCAGGCACAAGCCAAAAGGCGAGTGCCATAGATAATCACAGCCATAACGTTATTTGGGATAACACACAACCTTGAATGTTCTATTGCTCAACTGGGACACATTCGGAATGCGTGGTTGTACCATGGCGAATCGAAACGTAATGTTATAAGTTCCCCCACTTACTTGACACTGGTTACAGAACTCAGTTATTACCAAGTAAATATAGACATGCTAAGGTCGGCACATGACTTCAGTCTTTGCACATAGACGACTGGACTTTTCCAGTACATTTGTGTCATAAGTTTGGACCGGGTGCTCCTCAGTTCATTAGAGACGTACATTGAGTTTCTGTATGACTAAATTACAGGGACACTTTTAATGAGAAGCAGCACCAGTGGGAAGTGGAGGAAGATGGTAGAAGGGGATTTGACCCATCCACAAGGAGGCCAGGGGTCTGACCCTTGACATGCTGGGACGCTCAAGAGAGTGGAAGTCAAGCCTCAGTGAACCTGGTGTGTGTGTGTGTGTGTGTGTGTGTGTGTGTGTGTGTGTGTGTGTGTGTGTGTGTGTGTGTGTGTGTGTGTGT